>JH154878.1:421864-440798 GCA_000226015.1 Mnemiopsis leidyi | reverse complement strand
ACCTGTGCTCTTCAAAAGATCGAGACAATCCTCGAGCACAATCTTTGATGCCTCGTCGCTGTGAACGGACCAAAGCTCTGGAACCTCCTACCAAGAGTGTCAACTCAGCAACAACTCTCGATTCCTTTAAAGTCCATCTTGGTGCTTTTCTTGAGTCAGTTCCAGATTGTCCGCCTACAACGGGATACACTGCAGCGAATGCAAACTCCATGCTCAACTGGTGTAACTTTAACCAGCAGGGTGGCCTTCGACAGAAGTTGTGACCCAGTAGGATCCTGCTGAACCCATCACTAAAAGGTTCACTAAAGGTAAAGGTTTGTTTGTTTGTTTGTTTGTTTGTTTGTTTGTTTGTTTGTTTGTTTGTTTGTTTGTTTGTTTGTTTGTTTATATGCAGTTCGTTCAGTTTAAGCTTGCAACTGAGGCAAAACTTCGTCTGAAAAACTGCAAACATCCAATCGGGATAAAATTGTATTTCAGTAAAGGCTTATAGGTACCCACTACCCATGACTGACCTGATAGTATAGGTGATAAACCCGAGTGGGTTTCAGGTACTGTTCCTCCTTGGGACATTCCACTTTCATCCCATCCCATCTTTCATAAGGCATGCAGTTCGGGAATCCCTCCGGTATTATACCTGCCAAGCTACGCTGTAACTTTTTTGCCAATTGCCGTCGGACATTATGCCTAAGAAACTATGCGGCTGTGTTGACGGTATTTTATAAGTGTTTTAGTTACCTCTGTAAAATACTTTGGTACACCTTAGATTGAAATTTAGTAAGATTAATGTCTAGGCCGGACTATTTCCATAACAACCTGGGTAGGGTATTTTTGTGTTCTCGAGATCGTACGCTTCTCTCAGTGTATAGATTCCCTGAGTCCAACAGTACTCGTCTACAAAAGCTTCCGATCGGAAGGAATCTTCAAATCCAGTGCACTTGATTGTGGATCCTGATAGTGTGATTAATGTTGAAAAGTTTGTAGCTACTTTTGAAGGTTTTGGCCCTATTTACAATGTTATCAACCTATTTTGGACGATTGACCAGTAAGCGTAGTGTTGGAAAATTGAAAATTCGAAAAAAGTTGACTTGATTTAGAGATGCATGCAGATATATATAATATGCACCTAAGATTATGCATGCTGCTTAGACATAATATAAACCCAAGATTAATGCTCAATGCTCATAAGCAATATGACATATATTCCACCTAGGCTATGTCCATCAACAAAAAAGGGATGATGAACCAACCTGCAATGATCCCATAGTCGATGAGATAAGCGAAGGACATGGTTAGCGGCATCATGAAGCTGCGGTTCATCTGGTCCCACCTGTCGTCAAGAGTGACCACCTTGAAAGGTGCCATCCGTTTAAACACCGCCCACACCCAGTAGATCATCCTGTTCTGTTTCTAGAATTAGAACTATTTTTTGACGCAATCTGGTTCTGTTCTTTTTCGGGATATTTTCCTACAACTCTGTGAGTACTGGCTTGTTACCGGTCCTTCTCCAAACTTCGTCCTTATCTATCAAGATTGGAGCCAGGTAAATTTGTAGTGCTTGAACGGCGAATTTACTAATTTGGCAGGAACGCCAAAACACTCCTTCTTGTAAGTTGACGTTCGAGGCTTTGTCAAAATGTGTAGGCAGTGCTTTGATCTCGATTATGTTTTACTCCAACAAGCAAACAGGAACTTGGCTGTGTATCTGACAAGGTTAAAACTGCTGATCAAATACAATAAATGTCAGTCGAGGGATGTTTGCTCTCCTGTTAAAACAGAAAATCAGAAAACAAGAAACACAACCGATAGCTAATGAACAAACGTCTTGTTATGCAATCGTTGCAGTTGCGAAGGCGTCGATCAACTGCATGTTAAAATCGGAAAAATCACACTCATTTCATGAATGGATTCAGCAGAGCATACGATAGCGGAGAATATACATGTATCGCGTGATGGAAGAGTGAGACTTGCCAAGCTGGTCTACACGAGACAATGGGATCATTAAGAGCGGTCGGGACTGCTTCTCAAGGGAACTAACACTTCTGGCGCTTTTTAAAGCTTCGTTTTCGTGTATTCGTCATCGCATAACGTAGTTATGTCCTCATCATGGTCATGTCATCATCACGAGTTAAACTGAGAAAAGCCAAGTTTGGTACTGTTAGAGTTTATTTCGCGGCCCATTGCTGCTTTTGATAAATTAAGTCGACCTGACTATTCTCAAAATAACAAGGGTTGGCATTGGCTACCTCTTTTCTGGAAAGTTCAAACTGAAATTCGTTCATTTATGTTTTTCAGCGTTTATCGGCTGATCTTTTCCAAGTTACTGGCAAAAAACTTAACTCATAATATGTATCACGAGTTGTCATGCACTCATGTAAAAGTAACCTCATAATTACAATATGTTGTTTAAGTGTTGTATGTTTCCAACATCTAGGGATCAGGAGACAGTAGCTACATAGGCTGGACCTGTTGTTTAGGTGTTGTATATTTCCAACATTCAGGGATCAGGAGACAGTAGCTACATAGGCTGGACCTGTTGTTTAATGTTTTATATTTACAACATTCAGGGATCAGGAGACAGTAGCTACATAGGCTGGACCTGTTTAATGTTTTATATTTACAACATTCAGGGATCAGGAGACAGTAGCTACATAGGCTGGACATGTAGAGAAGTTTCGGGGGACTACGCTAGAATATGTGTTCATGTTTTCGAGGCAGACTCCTTCGACAAGGTTATCAGCATTTCATATTTATCTGTAATCGTTTTTATCACGTGATAGCGCTGCTCGATATATCTAACTTCTCATTGGTCGATCGCTGTTATATATACAGAGAATTTGTAACCGTTTTCCGAAAATACCTTTCTTTACAGACTTGATCATGAAAATCAAAGCACTCAGGGTTGACTACGTCGTAAACTAAGCTTGAAACTTAGTAAAATACTACAACTACACTACAAAACTGTCTACTACAAAACTTTCTACTACAAAACTTTCTCCTACAAAACTTTCTACTACAAAACTTTCTACTACAAAACTTTCTACTACAAAACTTTCTCCTACAAAACTTTCTACTACAGAACTTTCTACTACAAAACTTTCTATTACAAAACTTTCTACTACAAAACTTTCTATTACTCTTTACCACAACTGTTCAGGGCGTGACAGTTCTACACTCGATACACAAGATGTGTCTGAACGCCTACAACCAGCTCAAAGAAACTGACAACGACCTCTCCAATAAGGGACTTTGTAAAGCTTGCCCTATTGTACAGTTTAACAACATCTGTGAAAACCTTGTCGGTCTGTAGTTCCTTGGTTTCTGGTTATCATTCTCTGTTCAGAAATTTCGCCTTTAGCTTTAACCTTAAACTTGACTTCATTGATTTTAGACTTATACAACAGCCATTCAACAGAATAGTATTTATTAACATTGATATTTTTGTTTTTTAATTTTATGTTTCTATTTTGATTGATACGAAATTGTAGGATTGACAGCAGAAGAGGTAGTGCATGAACTGAGTAATGTGATAGAGGGTTTATCTACTGAGGACAGTGGCGAAGTTCTGCAGATGTTCAAGGTAGGTCAAGTAGAATATGATAACTGTTATACGGAGTTCGGACAGTGTCATACTGTGCTTTTTTTTCTTGATTAACGAGTCGATTTCATGCGCTGTTTACACCTTTAGATAGAATGCTACAATAATTCCTTGTTATTGCTTGTAATCTAATGACATGATTATCACCCTCTGCCAATTTGCCAGCCGGGAGCCCAGGACGTTAACGGACACAACAGTTTACTTGTTGGTTGTCTTAGAGCGATATACGAACGTCAGCAAGCCAGCCATCTCCACTCTCCTCAGAAGAAGGTAAGTGAAATGTTGAGTAGGCAACACCTACCAACGCTAAACAACATAAAACAACATTTAGCAACATTAAGCAACACTTAATAACAGTACCAGGAAAAAAGTTGAAATGTTTCCTTCGTTCTGAATTAACATCGAAAACTTTTGAACCTATCAAATCAGAGATTAGTTTTTCCACCGCTGCTCCACTGTAAGAACCGATTTTCCTATCAGTTTAGTACTTACCGGTCTCACAAGGGGGGGGGGGTCGAGCTCACGCTACGCCAACTTGTCTCATACTACTTGACTTGGGTATCTAGTCTACGTAACTTATTTAAGGCTCCATCTAGGACCAACTACGTCCTAGATCTACAGGTGGCCTGGAAGGTTCATAGCTCAGATGTTCCGTACTTACGTGTTTACCTGTAGAACGTATTTGATACGAGGGTCGTTCGGGCGTCGTCCACCACCAGTATGGTGGCCACGCCAACAGAATTAGGGAACTGATACGTGCTGACGCACAGGTTATCATAGTGCGAGAATACTTTCAATCACAATTTAGGGGTCCGGCCATGCCGGCTGTACTTCCGTCTACTTAAGTCATGGATTGGTACTTTCGGTATCGACATCTGACTCAACTTTCTCTCACCCAGTGGTGATACTTGGTATTACTTCTAGCGAATTTGATAGAGCGATCTATGACAGGGTATTAAAAGACCGGATAAGTCTCCGGCCATCAAGGCAATTAGCTATATCTTAAAGGTACAGATTTAACAGAAATACAAATAACACAGTCTCTAAGTACCGACCCAGTAATGCGAAGGGGATGCAAAGTCCGTGAGGAAGAAGCTTACTCCTAGTGAGGGAGCGGTCTGGAAGACTCCGGGTAGAATACCGTGAACGGTCCGTGATAAGGTGCCGTGGGTTAAGTCCGCCGTCTGGATCATTTGACAACGGGGGAGGAAGGATGTAGTAAGTGTCGCAATGTACTGCTTCACATTTTAGTCCATCAGAAGTCCGCGCTGGGTAAGTCTCCTATTTCGAGAGTCCGTGATCAGGAGACGGGTAGAGAGGTCGCCGAGGGGAGGACAGGAACATAAGTCCCAGAGAACGAGAGCCGTACAAGCGTTACAGTGACCGAGACGAGAAGAAATTTCGAATGACCAAGTCCAAGTGTGTCGGGATACTTATTCCCCAGGTCAATTAACTCAAGTTCGTTATCTTGATTACGATCTAGATTGGGGATTAATGCATCGATAGTGTTGATGAGTCGCTAGGCGTAGTGATTGGTCAGGTGCATAACACCGCTGAAGATCGTCCTTATCAGCTCTTCTTCTCATTAATTCGGGCTATAACGAGAGAGTTATCTCGGTTGCGTAGTTTCCGCCAATTATCTCTTGCATTAATGGGGTAATGGATTGTGGCATCATTCTGTAAGGGAGAAGCGTGGTAGTGAGATCTCGGAGGTAAGATCGACCAACTGGCTTTGGAAAGTTAAATCAGCCCGTTCTTACATCCACCGTTATCACCGCTTTGCTAGTGCTTGATGTTTCAGGAAAAAGGACACCCTGAAGAAAGAAGAAGAGGTCGGGCTGTGACTATGGCACATCCTCTAGAGCCTGATCCCATCAGTCAACAAGTATGATATGTCCCGTTCTCTTGATCACTCGACTTTTTAATTTTATGTCTTTTTCGTTCTTTATATTCCGTGCACAATAAACTTTATCATCCTGTCCAAATTAGCAAAATAGCAGATTGTAATTTGGTAAGAGAATATGATTACTGCAACATTTCCTCATCTCAAGAATCAATAACCCTGTTTGTACTGTCTCAATAATTACTTTGTCCTTCAAACGGAAGTTATGTCTGAGTTCTTAACTTACCGTGCTCTAGCCGCTGACGACTGCGCAGGACAAGAGACAAGCCCGGAGACAGAAGTCTTCTGTCCGGAAAGCTATTTACGATAGTGTTCACAGCAGAAAAAGCAGTAAAATAGGTTTGTTTGATTGGATGTGACTTACTGACTTTCGTATCCTGTATTCTTTAACTTTTATTTCACATTTTTATTTACGATAGTGTTCACAGCAGAAGAAGCAGTAAAATAGGTTTGTTTAATTGGATGTGACTTACTGACTTTCATATCCTGGATACTTTAGCTTTTAGTTTACACAAATAAAGTTAGATTCTAAATCACAATTGTTTAAAAAGTAATTTTAATTTCTTGTTAATGCTATTTCAGAAGGTATACTATCACACTTCAGTTCAGAAGAGAACCATTCCCCTCTCTCCTCCATCATCAGTGAAGCATCAGGTACTGTCGTGATTGACTGATTGATTTAACGTCGTCCCAGCTTTGGTGGTAATCAAGAATTTGTGATGGTTAGAATGATGAAAATGTCACGTGTTTTTAAGGACATAATTTAAATAATCGCTCATCTCAAAAAGCCTGTTCTCGTTCGCAATTTTTACTCCACAATGCCTAACAGAAGGGTTTGACGTGGTGTCAGCTCTGGACGAGAAACAAATGAGACACTGGGAGTCATTGCTAGACAGACAAGATCGGGGATCTAACTTGGAGTCTGGGAGACGAGACATTGAGACTGCTGTTTTTGCAGGTTTATAACACAGAGATTTAAATTTAACCATAAGAAGCGTGACTCCATCTCCATTTGCTCATCATACAAATCACCTACCACTTCGCAGAAACTTATTCTCTAAAGGACAGCTTTGTTCCCACTTACTCTGCTTGTCCTTGCTTATTTCCTCCTATTCTGCCCCTAAATTCCCCTGTTTCCAGGAGTACCGGACGCTGTGCGAGGTAGAGTGTGGAAGACTCTGGCCCATATGAGGAGGTGCAAGGAGGAACCTCTCTCCTCCCCCGACCTCCCTTACTCTGAGTTGGTTACTGGAGCTGACCCAAATATCCGGGATGCAGTCTTACTTGACATAGGTTTGTTGGATCTGTCTTTCGTTCTGCTTCTGATTTCGTCAAAAATGTCAATTACGCAAACAACTCTCATGGGTACAATAATACCTATTACTTATTTTTATTCCTAAGCTGTTTGCAAGTTCATTTTTCGACCTATTTCCGTCTGCACTAACCATGTGGACCAATTTTACTTTTTACAAACACGCTTATTTGTCGAATTCCCAGTTAAATCATTAAATGTTTTGAAGAATCGATGTTGAATTGAAAGGTCGATACTTTTTGACACAATCAGAGCTTAATTTGACAATGTCTATGAAATTCACAATATACAATATACAATAAACAAGTAAAATATGTATTATAACCATACATACGTAGAGTTTTATTTATGATGATTTTCTTACAATAATAACTTAATAAAGAATTCTTTTTTTCTCCGAAGATAGTGAAATATGTTTTTAAGTTCATACAAATAGTTTATTATTTTTAAAATACGGTGAATTTTATTTGGGCACTTGGAATGATATTACTATTTACTATTTATACAATTTATTACAATAAAGCTAATTCAAGTTCTGAGAGGTTACTATGTGCACACTTTACTTGTTTTAAGCCCAGTTAACTATTGGAAATCTTCGTTAGATAAGTAAATTGATCAACTTTATTCGATACATTGCAGGCGATTGTTTAAAGTGCCATTAGTGAAAAATCAAAAAAAGACATCAAGTAGCTGAGCAATTTTCTACGGACTTTAAGAATTAGACACTGAGATTATGTGAAGCTTTACAGTTATATAAAAATAACTTAAACCCAATACTCAACAACACAAAGTTCCCTCTACGCCTCCCCACAACTATAAAACTCTCTCCCGCAGGCAGGACTTTTCCCACCCACGCCTACTTCCGCGAGGAGCACGGACCCGGACAAAACTCGCTTCAGAACGTCCTGTTGGCATACAGTACCTTTGACAGTGCCGTTGGGTATTGCCAGGGAGTCGGGTTTTTGGCGGGAATCATCTTGTCCTACTTTGTGAGTCTTCCAGCGTAGTTCTGTGTTTGTTTGTCTATCTGCAAAACTATCACTAAAAACGCTTCTTTGGTTTTTGTTGCCTTAATTAACTATTGCTAAATCGATAATATCGATTTTCAAAATGATATCGATTTCGGTAGCAATAGTAGTTGCTTTAACCAAACGAATTTGAATTGCAGTTGGGTTTTCACAGAATGATAAATTTGGAACCACCTAACGGCTGAGCCAACTTTCAGAGAGAGGAAGAAGAAGAAGCGTTCGACTTGTTTAAAGATTTGCTGACCAAGTACGGACTGAGAGAAGTGTACAAGCCTCACATGTCTGGGCTGAAACTAAGGTTTGTTTCGTGTTTACAGTGACGTGCTGATTGCTGAACTGTATCCAGGAGTGTTTTGTTTTCTCCTGGTAAAGTGAGTTTATCAGACTATCAGTATTATGGCTGGTTTCTGTTCTGCCGTAGAGTTGACTCTAGAAATAACTCCTGATTAGACTCGAATTGTTCTATTTGTATTCTATTTTCCAGACTATATCAGTTGTCAAGACTTGTCCACGACAGACACTTCAGTATTCACGAACATCTTAACACACACGAGGTAAAAGAATTTCTCTCAATTTAAACTCCTGGCATTTCATCTTGGTCATTACTTATTAGATAACCCTTTTTCTTTTCTAAGGCAACCTGGCACTTTTGTCACCCTTAGGTTACCCACTACCCTGGTTACCTAGTTACCTCCTCGTTACCTAGGTTCCGTAGTTACCTCCTCGTTACCCAGGTTACGTAGTTACCTCCTCGTTACCCAGGTTACCTAGTTACCTCCTCGTTACCCAGGTTACCTAGTTACCTCCTCGTTACCCAGGTTACTTGGTAACCTCTTCGTTACCCAGATTACCTAGTGACCTAGTTACCTCCTCGTTACCCAGGTCACCTAGTTAACTCCTCGTTACCCAGGTTACCTACTTACCTCCTCTTTACCCAGGTTACCTAGTTACCTCTTCGTTACCAAGGTTAACTACTTACCTCTTCGTTACCAAGTTTACCTACTTACCTCTTCGTTACCCAGGTTACCTAGTTACCTCTTCGTTACCAAGGTTACCTAGTTACCTCCTCGTTACCCAGGTTACCTAGTTACCTCCTCGTTACCCAGGTTACCTAGTTACCTCCTCGTTACCCTGGTTACCTAGTTACCTCCTCGTTACCCAGGTTACCCCCTCATTGTATGCGGTATCCTGGATCATGACCGCCTTCGCAGCTCAGCTCCCCTTCAAGATTGCTGTGCGGATCATGGACTTTATCTTCCTTCAAGGAATAGACGCTATTTTCAAGGTGATTTCTATGTTGGATCAGCTTTATCAGGTAGATGTTATAATTTCTCAAATATTTCGAATTAAGTGATGTCAACGTAGCATGTGGACGTTGAGGAACAATCGGATTTGATGAGTTTCTGTGAAATTGTACGATCTCCGTTTACGTATTCTAATTCTGATATTTCAATTTCTAGGAAGTGTTCAAATTGCATGACTATCATAATCTATATCTGGTGTATATCTGGTTTGAATGTTAATCATAATTACCGTCCATCTGTAGAATCAGGGAATCTGGCCCTATGTGTCCTGATTTTCGTGCGACTGATCAACAGCTGTAAGTACTTTGTTATCCGACTTACTGCTAGGCTTTCTACATCTTGCTTAGTTGATTGACTATTCTTGCTAAAATTTTTAAGATAAAAAACCTGGTAGTATTCATAAACAGCCAGCTGAGGTTGATATTCGAGATCATAAGTAGTTTTTTTTCGTCAGGTGATACTATTTACTTTTGACGCCTCAGAAGCAGAGATACTCTCCTTGAAAAACTTCGAAGTTCTAATGACATACATGAAAGAGACGATACCCCAGAAAATAGATGCTTCTTTTGAATACCGGGTGATTTTTAGTTGTTACAGAATCATAAGAAGCAAGACTATTCAGTCTTATATGGACAGTGCTAGATTTTCATGGTGACAAGTTTTGTGGAAAAGTTTTTTTACAGCTCGCGTTTATAAGCTGGTTGTATTGATCTCTTTGAAATCAAAGTAGCGACTTTTTTAATACTTCCAACAAGTACTTCTAAATAAATAATTTTAGGTTCTCTAACAATGATATACATGAATCGGGTATTCCAAGAACCATATAATGTTAGCTGTTTTATTCGTCTCTTCAACCAAAGATCAGTAGTAGTGACATACCCTATCTTTCAGTTGAAGGACATCTTCAGTATTGATCTGACTCTGGAGCTAAGAGAACTAGAGATAGAGTATCAGGTACTCCTTTTGTCACGCACGTCCTGTGTTAGCAGTGCTAACTTAGCAACCTTCACGACCACAAGACACCACTTAATTTCACCAAACCAATTGATTTTTAGATCATTCAGATCCCACACCGAACTGAAAATATACCCCATTCTAATCCTAGCGTCTCTCTCATCATAGCCCTCGTTCACTCAACTTCTCCACTGACAACCACCATCCCCTGCACACCCTCTACTTTTCCCCCAACTTCCAGGTTCTACACGAGGATCTAGAGAGTGCGAACAAAGCGGAACTTCTAGAAACGAAATACAACCTCCTGAAACTGCAGAACAAGTGTCACAGTAACCAGATAACCCAGCTGAACCGGGAGTTGGAGCGGAGTAGGAGCGAGAAGAGGGGTCTGACAGCCCAGGTGGAGAGACTGGAGGCGAGGTATAGGGAGGAGGTGATGGTCCTCAACTTCACCATCTCAAGTCTACAGGAGGAGGTCGAGGTGGGTCCTCGGGTTTGGTGCATTTGGGATGTGAGAGGTTAAAATTTGTCTTCTTGAGTATAATCTTTTGAACATCATGATGAAATTGAAACAAAAAAGTCAGCAATATTTAAGGTTTATCATTTATCACAATTGGATATAAGCAATTTAAAAGTTTACGATTATTACATTTACAACATAAATCCGTATAGACTACGAGTAAGTTGTTATAAATTATCTATTTTATATAGACGCTGCGGAAAAGAAACGCCATGTTGCAGACAGTGCTCACAGGCGAGACCCTCGAGGAAGAGGAGTACGACCTTGTGGAAGAGGCGGAAAGCGTGTCACGCGATGACGTGTCACGTGACTCTCGTGATAACGTATCACGTGATTCTGATCCACTCAGTCTGCTCAACATTGAGGCGCTCATTGCAGAGCAGCTTCAAAATTACTGATAATGATATTGTGAATTAAATTGAGTTGGTCTAAAGAGACTTGTGATGAGATTGAACGATTTTACTATTTAGATTTTACTCCCAATATCTGTGTGTAATATGGGGAAATAAAAGGGTTTGTATACGGTTTGATAATTTGTTTTTCTGATAAAAGTTCAATGATATCTGATTTTTATTATTTTGATTTTCTGATCAAACTATTAAGGTTTTTGTACTTTCATAGTTATGCATATTTTCGTGAAGTTAGGAGCTTTTATAGCTGTTTGTCCTTTATCATTTAGTTTTTAACTTGAATACAATTTTAAAAATCTAAATACTGTTAAATTCACGTTCTTAAATAATAAAAAAGCTTAACCTTATCAACAAAGCCCTTTTAATTTCAGCTAATTTCAGCTAATTTCAGCTATGTAGTCACAACATTTTGTCCAAGTTTCAGCTATTCAGTTCGTTAAAAGTCTGCCCGGTTCACTGCTACACCACATCGTTAGTTACAAATAACAATTCTTACAGGACCAGGTGCTTCTCCAGCCCACATCTCCACGATAGCTGAGCCAACAAGGAGCGACCCCAGTCCAGCTTCAGCCAGGGAGTGACAATCGTTGTACCGATAATTTTTGCAATATTTCGATGTTGTGTTGAGGAACATTATAATTTCTGTAACTAACACTTTGGCGTCACGAGACTACATTAAAATTGAATGGAGAATAGCTTAACGGAGCTGATAAGATTATTGAGATTCCTCCCAGCAAATACCCGGGGAATGTGACGTTCGCAGAACGGTACCCGGATCAGCCGAACCGCCAAAACTCCAGAGCTATAAAACGCAGGAGACGTTATCGAACACAAGAGTGCAGCTCAACTAGCACGTGCACCACCTTCGACCAATCAGAACGTTCCAAATCGCACCGTGGTACGGCGGCAGCCAATCATATAGCCGGACAAGATCCGGTGAGCCAATGAGCGTGGAGTACGAGACGCGCCACCTGATGTGGCCAGATGAGCGGAGGAGAGCGGAGAGAGAGTAAGAGAGGGAGGGAGCGATTAATGACGACTATTACATGAGTATTGAGTTGCCTTTCCCCTCTTATGTTTCAGCGAAAGGATATTTAATATCGCTATTTGTGGGTTGAACTACAACACGATATGTATGAAGCTACAAGTGATAGACAGCCTGTTTCTGCAACGTATTACCGACCTACCCATGACCATAGGTCTCGTTAATTTCTCTTTTGGGGAGTGGGTCAAGTTTTTGTTAGTTTTTGCAGGGTGGTCGAGGTTTGGGCCCAGTTGATCGGGATTGACTTTTATGAGTTACAACTTTTAGAAGTTCGAGTATTTTGGCTTTCATTAATTTTTGGTCTTTTTAAGTTTGAAATCATTGCTTTTGCAAGAAAATCGCATGGTTTCTTCGCTTTTTTAACCGTCACCAATATTAAATCTCTTACTTGCATGTCGAACGAACAGGTTTTTATTTTTTACGCTCAGAACTAAGTCTATTTCTCCTTTACCTAACCTAACCCCATCCCAATTCCTGAAAGAAAATCTCTCGCCGAATAATTTGTAGTTTTCAAGAAAATAACACTTTCTCCCCCAGGTTATCTCCACTGGTTCACCATCGTGGTGGACAAGCTTCCGCGTCCCCTAATGTAAACAACACCAACTATCATCGACCTCCGGCAGGATCCCCACCCGCCTACCACGCTTCCAGGCCACCTCCCTCCCCTCATGTGTCGGTAAGTCAACCCCCCTGGCCTTCACCTTTTTTCTATACTCTTAGGATAGAGAGAAGTCAAATTCTGTAGTTCCCCCTCGAATTCTATCCTGGGAATGCTCTACTCGCAAATAGTTACAGAGATACCCCCGCAGAACAGTCCAGCCCACTTCAACCCCAGATCGAACTACCAGCCAGACCGTCACCAGACTACCAGAGGACACTACGACCCTAAGTTAACCGTCATGCACCCTGCTGAACCTGGTGAGTTTGTATTTGTAGTTACATAGAAACTAGTGGATGTGTAGTCATGGTTACTTAGTACATTGTTTGTAGTCATAGTTTAGAATCTAGTTAGTAATTTGTAGTCTTAGTTTAATAAGTCTTGCTGGGTCATGGTAACTTAGAACCTGTTAAGTTTGTAGTCATGATAACTTAGAACATGTTAAGTTTGTAGTCATGATAACTTGGAACATGTTACGTTTGTAGTCATGGTAACTTGGAACCTGTTACGTTTGTAGTCATGATAACTTAGAACCTGCTCACTTTGTAGTCATGATAACTTAGAACCTGCTCACTTTGTAGTCATGGTAATTTTGGTCCTGATGAGTTTGTAATCATGGTGATGTAGAATAGCGAGTTTATAGTCATGGTTACAATCGGGATGCAAGATATGCAAGGGTTACATAAGTGATAGACCTGGTGTAATCTGATGAGTTTGTAGCCATTTTTTCTTGCATTAAAGTCAAGTCTATGAATTTGTAATGTCCATTGGCTGCAAAAATGTCAGCAAAAACATTTAACACCTGCATTTAAATTGTTAAAATAGATGTAAGGGTAAATCCATAATTTCTACTTCTTAACTTAAAGGGCTTTGAGTTAATTCTAAAGAGGGGATGCTGGAATGATGTGTTAGAAGTTTGGATACAGAAGTTTAAAACCCTGTTTTAAAACATGGCCAGCACCTACTCACTTTTATACGCCGAGCTATAGCAGCCGCATTCCATTTTTAAGTTCTTGCTACTTACCGAGTCAGTTTTCATAGTTTTCTCTGTCGTTTCACGCCAGACATTTGTTTGTGAATAGTATCTATCTATCGATTTTTTTATGGTTTTGCTATGGAAGGACATCATTTTACTATGAAATTACGACTGACCCCAGGTAAATTGCCTCTCACCTTGTTCAAGCTACTTGGAAACTTGTACCATAACGTTTCATCCAATCTTAGTGCGGTTCATCAATCATCATGTCATTTACCTTGAATTTTTCAGAACACAGACATACGGTACAAGGGTTAAACCCAAGTTACGGATTTACTCAAGAACAAGTCGCCTGCGTCTGTGAGGTAATGTACAATGCCCGGTTGGAGAGAATGTGCTGTAGTTTGGATTTGAACTTGCATTGTAGGTCGTACATATGCATTGATAATGAGTGTGAGATTTTGGTTGCTAGGTTGCTTGGTTGCCGAATTGACTTTGGTCGCTTGGTTACGAAAAATTCTAGAAAATAATAACTTATTTAAAAACGATCTTTAGGCTCACTTAATAATTTGTCTTTGAACGACTGATAAGTTCAGTGAGCAGGTAGCTATAGAAGATTTAGGCCGTAATTAAAGCAACCGCTATCGTCAAAAATTAGGTTAACATAAAAGATTAAGGACACCGACTAAGTTTAAGAGACAGGTTGCTATGAAACAGCAACTGAATTTAAGAGGCAGGTTACTATAAATCAACCACTAAGTTCAAGTAGCTGGTTGTAATGGAACAACCACTAAGGTAAAGAAGATGGTTGCTATAAAACAACCAATAAGTTTAAGAAGCAGGTAGCTATAGAACAACCAATAAGTTTAAGAAGCAGGTAGCTATAGATGTAAGTTGCTATTAAACGACTAGATTGCCATGAACGACCAGGTGAAAGAACCAGGTTGCTATATAACGACCAGGTTGCTACAAAAAACCACTAAGTTTAAAAATCAGGTTTCCATAAAAAATCAACCAGTTTGCTATAAAAACGACCAGGTTGCTATAGAGCGACCACTAAGCAGGCTGGTAGAACCAAATGACTGGGCCTGTTTGGAGTTCTCGAGTTGCGTCTCTCCAGTAACAGAAGAACGGCTTGTCTTCCCCCTTGTAACGCTACCTCCCTTTACCCTCCCATATTATTTTCATCTCCTGGATTGTCTTCCACGAATCTGACATTTTATCTCGACGGAGGCTGCACCACCGCTACACAATACACTCTTTAGCGAGACCCCTGCCACTTGATACCCTCATCCAGCTCGGCTCTCTTCATCACATGACCATATTTGGTCACCACGTGGTCCGTTTCAGAGCATCCCATTGGCTCCCAGGGTATTATTAGCGCTGCACAGCTGGCACATGCTAATCGGTCGAGTGTAGGTGTTTTGCCGGAATTCGATACCACATTTTAATATTTCTCTAGCAAAGCACCTGTCGCCCAGCCGTCCAGCAACCACGTGATTAGACTTTGTCACGTGATAAGAGATGTCACGTGACGTGACTGTTATGGCGTTTTGAGTATTCCTCTCAAGAACCTTTCAATGGCATTCGCTCACAGGTGGCTCATTCAATTTATCTTTCAATTTCATTATGAAGCCTCTGTGAACTATGGAATTTCCGTTAGCTTTAGAAAGTGAAGGGCTGTGATTAATTGAACTTAGGATAGTTGAATGACTGGTTCTTAAAAATAATGTTAAAAACATTGCCTAAGTCAAAATCCATCACGCTTTTCTATTTTCCAAAGACTTTTAGTAAATAAAATCTTTCAGTAGAACCCATCTACATCATCAAAATGTAACATTTTCCAGAACAGATGTTTGACTTTATTTAAGAATATCACATTAAACTATTAAAGTTACAACATTAAGAGCCTATCTAACACAGACATAAAACATGACAGCACTACAGCCGTACTATAACCAGTATAGAACAGCGCGTGACGATAACTAAACGCGGCTGCTACAGCAGGAGGGTTTATCAGTTGGTTCATCAGAGTCCGGCTACAGAGGTGGTCCTTGCACGTGGAGACATAACACGCCTTGATGTACTTGTTAATCCCGCACACCTCCGCCTCGGTGGTGTTGTCAAGACAACCAAGTCTGTACAAGTTCAGCCCCAACAAGTCCCAGTAGGCGGTGTAACAGTTCTTACAATCCGTCACGTTCTCTCGACACGTCTCCCAGTTCCAGATCATGGGCGCGTGGAGGCAGTTCTGACAGAGCGACTTCTTGGGTAGTCTGGTGGAGGTGCACGTGGTGTTCTCCGCGGCTGCGGCCCTGCACGTGGTGGTGCAACCCTCCCCCTCGCAGGTAGCATCACAGTGGGTGTTGTTGAAACAGGTCGCCTTGCACCCCACCCCCTTACAGTACACTGTACAGTTGTAAGACGAGGCACACACAGTGTTACATTGCTCCCCCGTACAACGAATCTTAGTCGCTGTCTCGGATTGTACACCGTTTATCACACCGACGGTACCGTGTACATCGTAGGCGTACGCCGTACAGTTGAACCCCTCGCAGGACGGCTTGCTGTTGGTACTGGAGGTGATGGTGACGTTACACTGAGCCCCCCTGCACACACCGTCCGTATACACGCTGCTGGTAATGAAGATGGTGGAGTGGTTGTTACCACCTAGAGTCTCTATCTCCACATCGGTACCCCCGGTAGCGGTTACGGTAGAACCGGTACTTCCCGCAGCTACAAAGTAGAAGTTCTCCTCCGTGTTTTCTATCTCGATACTACAGTTGTTTCCACCACACTGGTATACGTTACTCTTGCTCATCACGTCCTTGATGGAACAGAAGTCCCCGGTGCAGTTAGCTACGTCTCTGGTTGATACCTTGGTGGAGAGGTAGTCAATGTGGCAATACGGTCCTATGCAGTAGTACTCGCTGTACGTACCATTCCGGACTACTATCTTACACGCGTCAGCTGCACTGGCGGCGTCGCTACACGTGACATAGACTTTGTTAAGGTAGTTGGCCGTATCGTCCGCAGCGGTCTCCCCTGCCCCGGTAGCTGCAAACTTGTCGAGAGTGAGGACCGCCTTCTTGCCCACTCCTCGGAGTGTTGCCTCTATAGCTCCATGGCTGTTGATAGAGCTGCCGGTACCGGTTACGTTGACTTGTGCTCCGTTTAGTTGGGAGGCGGTTATGGCACAGCCGCTATTGGGCTCTATACAGTTCGTGGTGGTTAGTCGGTTGTTACCTTCCGCCTGAGGGGGGGACTTTAGTTAGAGTTATTGTGCGGATCCCCTTCTCCCTCTTCATTCTACCCTATTCCTCCCTCTCGCCCCCCTCTCTCTCTCTCTCTCATCTCCACACCTCTGTCCTGGTCCTGCTCTCCGCCATCTGATCCACCTTTATACCATCTCCTAAAACTAGTCTGGAAAGTTTATCTTCCCCATCTAAGTTAAATGATTAAAAGATGATATAAACTGTGAAGGGGACTGTACGCTTGTAATTCACGTGACTGTAAACAACAAACACATCCCAACTTACCGATGACATGACGTAGGTGCACGCTTTAACAGGGTTAGTGATGTCATAGAAAAGTCCGGTGCAGTTAACTCCCGGAGCATCACAATGAATGTTAACACACTGGTTAGCCTCCCCAGGTGTTATCACCGTGATAGACCCTATCTCCGAGATGATGCTCCCGCCTGGAAAGGTGTCAGTCTTGTTATAGGTGATGTTACACCGGTAGAAGCCCTCATCACCGACCGTTATGGAGGGGAAGGTTATCTTGTTGTTGTAGTCCGTATCCGCTACAGTCTGCGTGGCCCCGCCGTACGCGGTGAGGTTGTAGGTGGAGGGGGTGGTGGCGGTGTCCCGTACTTCTCGGTACCACTGAGCTACCCCCTCCTCACTGTTAGCCGCTATCGTGCAGTCTATCTCGTGGGCCATTGCCAGGACTACTTTGGAGACGGCCGGTTGTTTTAGGTACGCCAGGATTCCCGCTGTTCCACTTGCTGTGACGACGAAGTTGTTGTTGACTTTAGCGCTGCACGTGAAGTCCTTGGCCATGGTCGTGGTGATCTTGGCTTTGGGTATGTCAAGAGTTAGTGTCTGAGTGTTTGCTGACACGTCAGATGCAGTCTGAAAGATAAAATAAGGTTTAGATGATAAGAAATTCTTATTTTATGAAACGGAATAAAACAGAAACATACTTTAAACAATTTTGATATAAAATCGATTATCTAAGTTAATTGTATTTTAAATTATAAGCCACTGCCAAGCTTGATAGATTTGAACCTACAATCTGATTTCCCGTTTAGTAAAAACACGTACCCGCAGTGTAAGACCAGCAGCAGCAGCGGTAGTGGAGGTGTAACTCTCCGTTCCCCACGTGAACGTTATCTCAGACAAGGCGGCTGTCCCGTCGTTTACCACGCAGACCACAAAGAGATCCGTCTCCGCTAGGATCCACGTGGGGTTCATCACCATGGTTACTATCTTGATAGTAGCGTTTGCGGAGACTTTAGTCGCAGCACCACTATCCTTGGATATGTTGAAGTCGCACCTCCAGCTGGTGTCGAAAGAAGGTGAAGGTACCAGTGTCATGGTGGAAGTGTGAGTGCCCGCGTCGTAGGTAACTGGCGTGGTGGTGGTGTTGGAGGTGGGGTCCACTACCAGCTGGTCGCCCGGCTGGAGGGCCCAACTTGGGTTCTCCCCGACAGTATTGTACACCGATTGCGATCCAGTAGGGAAGAAAACCCGACATGAGATGGTTACATTAGTGCCGGCTTTACCTACAGCGCTGGTAGGAATAACTTTATAGTCAAGTCCGGCGGTGAGGAACGTCATCGTTCCTGTGTTCCAACTGCTTTCCTTCAAGAACCACGTCTTATAGCTTACTAATCCAAGTTTCTTACACTCATCTTCATCTGGAGGCTTCTCTGGAACAGTCCAGTCCAATACGAGGATGTCGTTGCATGCTATCCTGACGTAGGTCGTAGATTTCATGATTGTCCAGACTTTATTGACGGCAGATGGAATCTTTGTCATAGTTGGACGATGTGCTTCTTCCTCTTTGTCGCTGTCGTCAGTACATCCCGATATCGACACTTTGTAGTCAGCAGGGCTGGGGTGATGGAGTTATGAACAAGAGGGGATATCGACACTTTGTAGTCAGCAGGGCTGGGGTGATGGAGTTATGAACAAGAGGGGATATCGACACTTTGTAGTCAGC
>JH154878.1:377078-410132 GCA_000226015.1 Mnemiopsis leidyi | reverse complement strand
AAAGAATTTAAAAATACAAATTCAAATTTACGTAGTTGGGACGTTTGAATTGAATTGGTGTTGTTACAGTAAAATCATAAAAATTGATCAGAAGTTGTACTTATATTGGAATCATCTCATGCTCAAAGATTAATATAGATGTCACTATAAAAGAATCAAGGCTGATATGGGAGAGCACAGACCATAAGGATTGCGTGCCCACCCTTGCTCCTGGATCCTTAAGTTTGAAAGAAATTAGTTTGGTAGAGGTTGTTACAAATTTTCAAAGTCCCAACATAAAAACACACATAGTATAACACACATATAGTATAAATTGATTGAAGATAATCTTAATGGCACCTCTTCCCGAAGGGGTACCTATACCTACACAAACCAAATCCTTGATAGTGATATTTTTCAAGTTTTTTTGAGATACCCCATAATAAAATCAGCGCAATTATAGAGATTACGTGATATCTCTAAATTGTTGCAAAGACTACTTTAGCACAGTATCATCATACAATATATTATCACATTTAGATATAATTCAGGGAAAAGACTCTGGATTAAACAGTTATAATATTGTACATATCTAATTATTAAAAAGAAGGTAATAATAAGTAAATAATAAAAGAGAAGCATCCCTTCTAGGGGTAACAGGGCATTTATATGCAACCCTCTTCAATTGACTCAGACTTCTATCATTAATAATCCTTTATGACTGCGTTACAGGGCATTTATAATCTTAAGTTGCGCATGCAACCCTCTTCAATCAACTCGGTCAAAAGACTGAAAAACAGCAATTTGGAATAGTAAATTTTGCATCACAATTGGAATAATTTGGGGTGGAATGTGGAGGGTTCCTTACAAATGATATAGATTTCTCGAAGCTGCCCCTTCTGTACAACTGTGAAAGACGCTTGGGTAGAGAGCAAGTTTCACAAATAAAAAAACAAATTTAGTACAATATTCTGATCACACTGCTCACTTAGCTAATATGGAACACAAATCCGCCCCCAACAAGCAACATCCTCCAGCTGCAATAAATGGAGATAACCACAACTGGAAAGATAACCTTAACCTACCAGAGAAGGATCATCGCTTCAAAACTTCAGTTAGTCAGAGATGCGTCATTCTTGTGCAGACATGTAAAAATGAGTGACACATTGGGCTTAAATTCCATAATTACACTGCACTGCGGAGAAATTCTCACAAGTTAAGTTGGCAGAACTCTAAGATATTTGCTGTCCTACATGTTGACCTGTAACAGTTTACTGCAGTGTATTAGTAAGCGTATTCGTTTACTTACAGGATGTTACAAGTACGAAAGGAAACGAATTTGAGGATTTCTGCCTTAACAGAGATTTGCAGATGGGTATTTATGAGAAAGGATATGAAAAACCATCACCTATACAGGAAGAGAGTATTCCAATAGCATTGGCAGGTTTCTTATGATTATGTAGTAATTATCTACAATTTTAACTCAAGAATTCTGTATTGATCAGCTCCAAGAGAGTGTTTCTGAAGGGCTTGTCTTGTCTCCGGACTCATATTGGTTTTATCATCTTTTAAATACTTAAATATTCCTAATTGCATGTAATGTGTGTTTCAGGTCGTGATATTCTAGCTCGTGCTAAAAATGGTACTGGAAAAACCGCAGCTTATCTTATACCTATTATTGAGCGAGTAAAGATTAATTTAAATGAAATTCAAGGTAAGGCTTTAATTTAAACGCAGTAAACAAACATTATTGTTAAAGCCTCGTAACCTGATTCCATTTATCATTTCACTTGCAGAGTGCATGAATTATTTTTTATTCTTCTTCTTGACTAGAAGTTGACTTTATTGATATACACTGTTATTGATCTCCCCAAGCCAGATCTTTTTTTCAGCACTGGTCATAGTACCAACTCGAGAATTAGCTCTGCAAACGTCTCAACTGTGTAAGGAATTAGGGAAGCACATCAAAGTACAAGTTATGGTGAGCACTGGTGGAACCAATCTACGGGATGATATTCTTAGACTATATAATCCAGGTGAGGCAGATTAGCTCTGTTATTATCTTGAATTTTAATAAAGATATCTTGGAAGTCTTAATATTTGTATTTGTATTTTGTTACACCTGTACCCAGGCTTTTACAGTTATACTGAAGGGGCTCCTGGAAGATTCTAGATCTTTTAACGGAGACCCTCCTCATTTAACCCTCAATCACGGTTTCCCGGTCATTCGGCTGAGTCGACCGAAGAAGATTGCATAGGCAAATGCCCTTAGCGCACTCCTCTAGGATTGGCCACGGCACAACAGTAGAGTGTACTTGGCTATAATAACTATAAATTATACAGAATATCTGCATTTTTTGCGTCCAATGTTGAATAAGATAGGCGTACCAAATGTCAGTAAGTCTTACTAAGCTGGTATGTGTTGATGTACAGCCATGTAATAACATAGATCTTTACATCCTTGTAAATTTTTTATGTCAAAATATTTACACTCTTATGAGCTTTTACACTTGAATCCAATCACATCCATATTGGCGAATCATCTGATGTGAGAAATTTAGTTGGACAAAGTTTAAGGTTGAGAAATATTGTTATGCTAATTTTCATATAGAAAGAAACAATTTTTAAACTACTACAACGTCTAGTCTAACAAACTTTTTGAACCAACAAATTTCTCAGTTCACGTTGTGGTAGCTACTCCGGGGAGAATACTCGATCTTATAGAACGGAAAGTGGCTGTCGTCAAGAACTGCGGGATGCTTGTACTTGATGAGGTTTTTGAGTTAACATTTACTTAAACTGTTTAGTGTTTGTATAATTGGTGCAATAATCTTGAGAGAGTTTTAAGTGCAATTTCGCCTATGGAACCTCAGAGATTACTAACTCAGCGTTTTCTAACTAACTAGAGCATCGGATGGGGCCGGGGGGACAAAAAAGTAAATATTTTGCGCGATAATCGATTACAAGATATATCAATATTTGTTCTACAGTCTACACTAATCAGGTAGCTAACTAGATCTCTCCGTTCGTAGGCTGACAAACTGCTTTCTATGGACTTCAAGAACTGTTTGGACACGATAATTTCCTACCTACCCGTTAAACGCCAGATCATGTTGTTTAGTGCTACCTTCCCTGTCACTGTTAAGGAATTCAAGGTATTGTGAACCATTCATTAATTTTTATAATTCTCAAATTATTTCCTATTTATTTTGACAATTTGACGTACGAAATTGTTTATATTTTGACCAACTTTGGACTCCACAAAAACATAAACCGAAAACTGAAACCCTAAAATGAACGTCAGGAACGCCACCTCTCCAAACCGTACGAGATAAACCTGATGGATGAGTTGACACTGCTGGGTATCACACAGTACTACGCTTACGTGGAGGAGAAGCAGAAAGTTCATTGTCTTAACACTCTTTTCTCTAAGGTAAGTCTCGGTGTTTTTTGTGAAATGTTCTTTATGTGGACTTTACACGCGTCATTTATGTTTGTCGTAAAATTTTTGTTGAGTATACATAAATTCAACGCTGTGTGTGTGACTTTCTGAGTGACATGGCAGCTTGTATACTGTGTGAGCCGTATTATATAAGTGAGATATTAGTGAGTTAGAGCTACTTGAGTTACTCAAGATAAGTTTTAAGATGGCAGCACGTGTTAGGCTCTGCAGTTGAAAGCAAAACTAGATTAATCACGGAATCGGTGTTGTGTCTTAACCTTACACAGGTTGTATAGTGTATACATTGTGTGTTTTAACCTTACAGTTTACACCGGTTGTATAGTGTATAAATTATGTGTTATAACCATACACAGGTTGTGTACATATGGAATTGTTACCTTGAACTAACTTACACAGGTTACAGTGCGCATTAATACTGCAACTATATACACAGCTGTATACTCAGCTATATACACGTAACAACTTATTGTACACATGCAATATGGAGACGTGTAATTGTACCCCTTCCTTTGGGGACAAAACAATAGAACCTTGTCTATTACCTTGCTATTTATAGTTCTTTGTCCCTCGTATATTTGAATTGGATTAAGTTTCAGCTAACCTTATTTATGGCAGGATGCCAGTGCAAACTGCAGTCTCTCTGCCAGCCATTAGAAATGCCGTACAGAGGACCCTTGACTATCAGAACCGGAGTATATTGAATTTATCTTCTTCTCTTGTCATTACTCCTTTGTTAATGAGTCTTGAGTTATTCATGCATATTATGCAGCATAAAAATGAACAATATGCTCGAATATATGATATTCCGCAGTATAACTTTGAATATTACTGGGAATTTATTCCTGGTGAGGTCACGATGCGCTCTCCTCGATTTTTTAATTTGTTTTGATTAAGGTAATGTTCCAGTTTACATTTACCTTGCACAAGTTTTCTCAGTAACGACAGCTTCCATACCCTCTAATTCTAGAACCTTCTATTTGCTGTGCTCAGAAGGTGTCCAGTGCGGTGACTATGTTAGCGAACACATGGCTTACTTCACAGTTAGCTGTGATGACCATATGGTTTATTAGATCATTCCCACAATCTCCAGCTCTTAGATAATCACTTCACGAGTGAAGAACGCGGAGAGCTGATCACGTGATGATAAGCCGTGTGAAATTCCGTATTCGTTCCCAGGAACCTCCAATGCTGGGCCATCTGGAGGTTTCGCAGATGGTATGGGTTCTAGAATGGGTGTAAAAAATAACTGTGTATCAAGTTGGGGGTGGGATAAGAAACTGACACCCTGTAATTTTCCCCATGGTGAATAGAAAAAACTTGACCATGACCATAAAAATTTGAATTTTTGTCATGGTCAGAAAGTCGTCGTCATCTTGGCCACCCCTCTCCGTGGCCCTAATTTTTGACCATTTGACCCTAGTCACATCGAAATTTTGACCATAGTCATGGTCAATGTTTTCTAACAAAATCGTGGTAAATTCGAAATCTGACCGTGGTAAGTGTAACTTGTGTTTATAAGCAGTGGGCTTTAGAAGAAGGCGCCTGTCCTGGAGGAGTGCTCTAAGGGCATTTGCCTATGCAATCTTCTTCGGTCGACTCAGCAAATTGACCGGGATACCGTTATTGAGGGTTTCAGTTAAAACATCGAGAATTTTCCTGGCGCCCCTGTTCAACTGTAAAAACCTTGGTACAGGGGTAACTGATACAAAATCTACCCTACCTGCCACTAGGCTTTGTTAATGTATTGACATTAAACAGAAAAGAAGTTAAAGTTACACATAACGAATCAATTCGTAAAAAATTTTCTTAAATAAATAAATACAACACTTTGACTTAACTCAATTTCCTGATTTTAAGGATGACCTAACATTGCGCACAGTGTACACAATGTTAAATTGTTAGCGAGTTAGCGGTCACCAGATCCTCACAAAAAAATCCGATGAGGCCAACAACGGTAACTTAGCGTTACATAACATATTTTAAATCCTGTCGTTATTTTGCTAAAAATCGCTATTATTAGCTACTGGAAATTCAAAACGTGTCTTAAATGTCCTGAACTGAAGCTGATCTATGATGATATTTGAAGAGCTCAGAAAGATGAATATAAAATCAATGTTACAAGCATCAACATCACGTTGCTAGAGTTTAAATTCTTGGCCGTGTTACATAATAGTTATTTTTGAGTGTCGTGATTGATAAGACTGAGTCAGTTCAATCTAAACACAATGGTTTAGCTTGTTGTCCTTCTGAAAAGTTTAACAGCTCAATTATTGCACCGTATTAACTAATCTCTATTTAAACTTCCCTCTCTTAAACTCCAAATCCTTTATCACGCGCTAACGTTCTAGAATAACATCAATGACGTCTTAAACTGATTTTATCTAGAATTCTCCATGTTATCATTATATCTCCCTTGCAGAATCACGTCAGTAAGCCTATTTTGACGTCACATTTCTCCAGACTTCCAGTCGCTAGTATGTACTCGATACCACAAAAGTGTGCAAATTATTGGCGCGAAAAATTAAGTTACCACCTCATCCTTCAGTTCAGACTTGACATTATATAGTCTTTCTCTCATCTCATCTGTTAGAACTTTTAACTATATTTATCGGACCATGTCCATATAAGGAGCGATAAACGGGGTGTTCTCTAAACTGTTTTCTAAGCTACAACAGATTATTCAGCTTGACATCTGTCATCGCTTCCCTTGTCCGGCTTACCCGTGACATGTTCTTCTGTTTTATTTTACCTGGACCTTCTCTTCCTCGTAGCTTTCACTTCTTAGATCGGTAGTGTATCTTGGTCGGTTTTTTACCTCGGCGCATCCCGGCTTCTGTGTATCGACTTTCGGGATTTTGCCTAACTAAGTTGTTGGAGCTTCTTCAGCTGGTTGAAGAATCGTGTCTCGGAATGTCAAGATATGTCTATAGTTCATCAATGTGACAGTGACCATTCACGTGGCGTGGCAACACCTTGGCTGACAGCCAAGTATAGAAGAGTAGCCGAACTTTAGATTGAGCAGTTCTGTCGTAGAAAAGTTGAGAAGTTTCGATTTTCACAAGAATGAAGATATGATCTCATCGTATCTCGACTGTGTAAACGTTTCCAATTCTCTACATTCCGTTGCGAAACCTATAAAGACACAGTGACACAGCAAGAAATAAATTCCCCTTAAGACATACATGACACTGTAACCACCGTTTAAATTGATCTTCTAATTCTCTCAAGGCCTGAAGTCTCTCTTGGCGCCATGCCAATCCCTTGAAGGTCCATCATACTGCAGCAATACCTAAATACCTGCTCGATTCGTCTATGTTAACCTATAAAGTGGGTGTTAGTATTTCAATTATGCGGCCCTGTCATTCCGGCTTACGTAGTTCGATAAATTCCTAACGATGATTGAACTTGGGTTGGGCTTTGTTGATGTCATCACTAAGGCCGCCAGGCTTTTATTTCATATATATTTATATTGCTTGTAATAAAGTTTAGTGTTCATTCCTAACATTTTGTGTTCATTCTCAGCTTATTTTGTTCATTTCCAGCATGTGATTTAACATATTCTCATTTAAGTAGGTTGAAGTAATAACTTTATCGATGAGTATACAAATGATCGCTTTGCTGTCATGTCAACCAAAACGCTTGTTAATTGCACGTCATCCTGTAATTGCACGTTATCCTGTAATTGCACGTCATCCTGTCGCGGATATGTCGCGGGAATCGTGTAAGTATTCTTTACACTAGTTTACTACTGTATACTTCTACACTCTTTATTCAACACGTACACAGCATTGTATTTTGTATTTGTTACACCTGTACCCAGGCTTTTAAGGTCATACTGAAGGAGCTCCTGGAAGATTCTAGATTTTTTAACGTAGACCCTCCTCATTAAACCCTCAATCACGGTTTCCTGATCATTCGGCTGAGTGGACCGAAGAAGATTGCTTAGGCAAATGCCCTTAGTGAACTCCTCTAGGATTGGCGGATCTGGGAATCGAACCCCCGATCTCCTGCATAGAAAGTCGGGGTACAGTAAACTCCCATACACACAAACTACACTAAGTTTCACACAGTATAAACAGTGTATAAACAATGTACACACAGTATAAACAGTGTATAAACAATGTACACTACATTACCATGTTCTGTACTATGCTCCATCTAAATGTCTGTTTCCTCATTGCCCCACGACCACACCTAAATATTTTGTTAGAGTCGTGTCTAATGCGATATAAAATGGTACCGGATACAGTAAGATGGAGCTAAAATCAAACACGTGACCTGTCACGTGGGAAATGTAAGCCAATCTCAGTGCTAGTTTCTCCTGGTCAGCTGATCTACACGATGCTTTTAGTCGGTCATGACAACAAGACCGTGTTTTTGTCAGAAAAAGGGAATGGCTAATGGCTTACGCCAGAGGGTGCGATCGTGAACAATATGCAGTCTCGAGAGATTAGCCTGGCTTTTTGTCTAGCATTACCAGAGCATATGCCTCAAATTTATCAAAATACCCAATTAAATATGTTACTGGCATAAAACCGGTAATATTTACCAGTATTATTCACCTGTGGCCTTGCTTGTGAGTTGTAATTTGAGTTATGCAATTCTAATTCATCCGCAAACTACAGTTTTCCGTTTATCACAGTGATAGCCAATTTATACTGTTAGATCACCCTAATGTATTAATTGCTCTGTAATTGCGCTGTGGTTACACATATACATGTCTAACGTAATGACACGTGACGCAAAACATGCTCACTTCATTTTGAAGATATGCCTTGTGTTTGTGTGTGTTTCAATCGGCTTCGTTCATGGCTAACTTTAGCAGTCACGTGACTTTAAAATGGTCACGTGAGTACTTTACGAACACTGCCGTTATGTGATGATCTTATCTTTGTGTGATGCTATCTATTGTGAGTGCGTGTGTCTGTTGAATATATGGATCTCAGAGTTGAGCTTTCGCAATTCTTTGACTGGCACGACTGCTGGCATATTGAAATATGTGCTATAATGAAATTCATGATGACTCAACTCGAAATGATGTAACCTGAATTCCCTAAATTAGTCGAATCGCATGACATCTATTTGTGGTATGCTAGTGATCTTCTGACTAATCCAATAGTATATACATATATATATGAGTATATAGATATTTCAGACATTCAGTGAAACAGTAAAGCACACAAATTCACATATACATATACTACATACTAATACTATATGGAGCTAACGCCAAGTATTTCAGCTGCAAATAAACCAGAGTATCATTTTCTGCAACTCTGTGAGCCGGGTCGAGCTCCTCGCTAAGAAGATCACCGAACTTGGCTACTCGTGTTACTACATCCATGCGAGGATGCAACAAGCACACAGGAACAGGATTTTCCATGATTTCAGGAAGGGTGCCTGCAGGAATCTGGTCTGTACAGGTAAGAGTATATTGTTAAACAAACCTAGTTCTCTTCAGGTTTCAAAGTTCAAACTGATATGAATCTCCGCCCAAGAGAAAATAATGATATTCCCATGCGTGTAGCACAGCCTGTCAAATAATGACTTGCGCGAAGTAATACTATTCAAGACGTTAAAGTATATTGCCTCCTTTCTGCATTATATTTCTCTGTTTGTCATTGACCTTATCTCACATACAATCGCTGACGTCATGCCTTTGTTCAGCTACTGACATTGCGCAATATATGTGTTTGAACTTTGTGCTATATAATATAATCTGCAAAATGGTTTAGAGAAACATGTGGATACCTCCGGATGGAGTTGACAAAGTTGAATGCTTGCAACGATTAATAATGACACGATTACGCCAACCCCTGACCTATTTTAATATTGCGAAAAAAATTTCCTACAAAATTTTGGGCACAAATTGTACAGAGCCAACATCTTTTCAGTGATTCGCAAACGCGCACTGCGCGCGCGTGACGCGCAACACAATATTCTTTCTTCCAGTCTACTTCCGTGATTTCTTCCTGCTTACTCTAATTGGGTTATCCAGACTAATTAGCAGTAATTATAAGTAGACAACCTTGTAAGAACAACCAACTTAGCCCTATTACCGATCAAATAGTGTTCACCTTCAACCTTGTGTTCTTGCAGAGAATTGCGACTGGCTGAAATATTGTAATATGCTCTGCAAGGCCCCAGTGTTCTGAAAAACACAAGTTTAAAACCTACCTTAGTCATTTCTAGGGATATTCTTTAACACTGCTCTTCATGTATTTTGTCACGTTTTCCAACTAGGCCCCCTTGATTCTGTGTCTGGTTCCATGTGCGTGGCTAAATAAGAGCATATCTTAAAAGCTTAACTTAAGGTATTTGATTCCTTCTTAATTCGTCGCATGATTATACGGCTTGCATTGTACCTGTTGTTCCGCTTCATAGCCGACGACGGATCTTACATTTTATCATAACTTGATTCCCCATACAGCAATGACGTTTAATCTGTGCTGAAGAGATATCTAAAAGTTCTAATTGAAGCTAAACAAACGGTTTGAACGCGATACGAAAATAGTTTAGACTTTGAGAGACTAGCGCAGGGTAGACTCAATAGTGTTGAAACATTGGCTGGGTTTTGGGCTGTCCTTTGTAGGCGCCGCTTGAACTAGTCCAATCCACGTTAAACACTCGATGAGATCACTCTCCTGTACCTGTAACTCAAATATACCCACAATCACTGTTAAAATTTGACCGAGTAATAACTGCTCAGATTTGTTCACCCGTGGTATCGACATTTCATCCGTCAACGTTGTTATAAACTTCGATTTCCCGAAGAACTCTGAGACATATCTCCACCGAATTGGACGTTCTGGCAGATACGGCCACCTCGGAGTTGCCATAAACCTCATTACTTATCAAGACAGGTAATTAATTAAACGTGACTGGGATAATCAATCACAGGACTTGTTATTGGTTGTGGTGGTTGTGATCTAATACCAGGCCCTGTTGACAACCTCAGAGTTAATGCGATCCATGTGCTGGCATACTGTACTTATATGTCGCCTTGGTTCGGTTGATATATTAGTTTGTTGGGGACATTTCGGTTTCTTAGTCCCCTATAATACTAGGCTACTCTCTACCATCTGCTTACCATTTCTGTTCACCTCAATGTCGACCATCTGAATTTTTTCGGCCACATATTTGAAGAGCGTTTTAACTTCTAACTTGATCTCCCGAACAGATACGATCTGTACAAGATCGAACAGGAGCTAGGTACGAACATCCGACCTATTCCACAAGCTATTGACAAGCGTCTGTACGTTGCTGAGTATCAGACAGATAAATATATCACCTCTGATCAGGATGTTATTCAGGTTGGTGGATATCGTAAGATTTTAGCATTTTACGTTATTACAGTTCATTTATCGACGATTTAAAAATTTTACGCGTCTTCCGAATTTTGAATGAATAAATGTTTGACAGTTTGCTTTAAAAACTTTCAATTTTGTGGAGCTCTGCAACTTAGTTTATGTACCGCTATGTAACTTAGTTTATGTTCCGCTCTGTAACTTAGTTTATGTTCCGCTCTGTAACTTAGTTTATTTTCCGCTCTCCGCTACTGTAACTTAGTTTATGTACCGCTATGTAACTTAGTTTATTTTCCGCTCTGTAACTTAGTTTATGTACCACTCTGTAACTTAGTTTATGTACCGTAGAGCCGTACTGAATCGGAACAAAGAGCCGAGGAGCAGCAAAACCAACAACAACAACAACAACAACAACAGCCGGCGCAATAGAATAAGGTATGTGGCAAGAGAAGAAGAAAACGGTTTCAACTTATAAATATCCTTGTTGGATAAAGAGACTTGAATAATAAGGCTAAAGAAATCTAATCTAACGTCAGATTGTATAAGTGATTTGTTTTGGGGCGGTGAGGGCTGCTCTCCTTACAACTGAGTTTTCCTAAATTTTTCAACTTTATTTTGAATGTCATTTTCCAGGACCATTTTTAACGAGCAGCCCTCCACCCCCTTGAGCGAATTTGATGATCCTCGTCCATTAGTTAGTAAAAAGTCGGAATTTGCTGGCAACTACATTAGTTGCTGCAGCACATGCATTAATTTAGTGCGCCTACCCAGTACCCATGATATATTAGTGTGGCGCTATGCGTTCTAGAGCCCTCAGCTTAACCAGTAGGTGCTGATTCTAAAAAGAGCAACTTTAAATATCTTAGTCTGTCCTTAAATGTAGAACTTGGTTTTATAACAAGTCAAATGTATGAAAATATTTCAAAATATACTTCGCATTGCGATGCGTCCAATATTTTTATCCTCTGACGCAAGACAAAGTGGGAGTGAAATGTCAGCCCAGTTTTTAGGTGTTTTCAAGAGCTCAGAGCTGGACAGTCCCAACTTGAGATAGTTTTAAGGGAAAGTAGTACTATATCGTCGTATTGAATTTCAGATTTGGAAAATGGTTTTTCGTCTTGTCGGGAAAATTACGTAAATCTCTGGGCTCTTATCGTTTGGGAAGGTATATATTTTTGGGAACTGCATTCATTTGCTCCTGCCGGCTTTTTTCTGATCAAGTTTATTTTAAAAACAAAATCAAAACTGGATGGCGGCTGTGATCTGTAGACCCGTTATGGCACAATGTTCCGTTTGATTGTGGCGTCACGGGCATTCGAGCTGCGCAGGACCAGATGCATATGCAGTTCCACGTGTTTTTGTGCATGTGTATTTATATCACTTTTACGTGCATTAACTGTGGCAACCATTAACTGTGGTTTTGCCATTGTAAGGTTAATATGTGATTTTGTAACATGTATTCACTGAGACCGGGCCTTGAATCATTTGCTAAACTGCAAAATTTTTTGTCCTAGTAAGTTGCTACTATGCTGTGCGCGACAAACGCCGCACGTGGCAGATACCCATTCTTTATATACCGCACTCCCTTTTAAAACAGGAATTTAAAGCCGATTGATGCTTTTATTTAGGCTACCTTCCGAGCTATGGCTACAATTGGAAATTTTAGGCTTTGAGTTTTCAAAGAGATCAATTTTTAGTTGATTTAGATTGTATTGCCTCCCGAATTTAAACAGTTGAATTGTTTTGGACAATGGTTGTGTATATCGAGCTAGATCGTTGTTAACTTAATTTAATTAATTGATTAGTAAAGATTATCCCAAGTTTCAGAAAATCATGCCCTCATATATGTTGGAAAAGAATCTGTTAGAATTGGCTTTATACATGAGTTTATGAACTCCAAACATTGCTTTGCCTTAAAGATTAAATATTCCAACTTTTTTCAGTCCTTAAGCTGACCTTAAGGCAAAGAAATGTTTAATTTTTCTACAATTTTTAGTGAAAAACAGTTGAACAGTGAAAACAAGTTCATGGTTTGCATAATTTTTGTACTGCCACGTGTTTAAGTGAAGAAGTGGAGTGTTGACTGGGTTTAATGACGTCACACGACGATGCGATGACGTCACGTGAGAACCTGACACTGGCAGTTAGTCGAGGTGTTGAAGAGTTGTGGTTGACTGATGGGAGCGGAGGGTCTGTTCAGAAGGCTAGTCCGCCTTTTCTAGGGCTTTCTCTTCAAATTGAGCGGCACTCCCACCATTCAGATGTGTATGAAATCACGTGACTTGTGATGACGTCACGTGGTTAAAAATGATGTCACGTGACAGCGCTATGTTTTGGTGTATACATAGGATTTTACATCTATCTGTCACGGTGATTATGATGTGAATAATGATGAAAAGAGCAGAGAGGCCCTTGTGCTATAACATCCCCTTAAATGGTCTTGTTTCTGCGTTATGACTGGTGACCGGATGGTCCGTTAAGTAATCATCATTTTTCTAACTTTAATTTGAAAAGAATTGAATTTCCGGTTAAATATGTACGATGGTCTCGCAAAGTCGCAAGATATTTCCTATCTTGATCGCAGGAGCGACGGCGTCCTAAAAGACTTATCAAAAGTTCCAATCGTGTCAAGATCCAAGATTCCCATGATACTAAGGAATCCATGGGAAACTTTTTGGCAAATCTGGCCCTTCCGCATAATAATATAAACTTTAGTCTTCAAAAAGATATTCTTAAAAAATGTCGCATACCTATCCTAAAGTCGCATGACCTATTCCCTGGAAAATTAGTCTGATAACAAAATCTGCTGCGCAAAGACTCTACCTTTCGCAGTTTCTTGGGCCTTGGCTGAAGTCCAGGTTGTATATCCTATTCAACTTGTTGAAATATGTCTCTCAAGCAGCGTTGTACTTGACAAAATTCACTGCCACTCGCTCCGTCTCTCCTGCACTCTGCTTTGCGAGCCATTGCTTTGTTCAAAACTTCCCTGCCATAAAAAAGATAGGCCGGATCGATAGCGACAGTTGAATTTGTTTACGTGTAAATTTAACGTGTACAATAACATATGACATCTAGGCTTGATTTAGTCGAGTTTTACTGCTTCCCAACAATGACGTGACATTCGGACCGAGTGTAGCTTGACAGCGTGGCCGGATTACATCATACTGTCACTCCAATTACTGGACACATTGGGATTATTATCTGTGATTAGGGAGTTTGTTTAGTTATCTCGTCGCGCTGTTTAGAGCTCTTGTTACACGATGACACTTGACCGAGAAGAGGCCACTAAAAAAGCCGGTCCAGCCCTGTTAGGTGATGGATTACGTAACGGTTTTCAGTTACGTAATTCCTTACCACGAAATCTGGCATGAGTAGTAGTTTTATAGCTGCAATTCAACAAATCTTGCTATTCTGCTGCAATCTAATCGTTATCATCATTCATCTGCTCAAATCAAACATCTAGTCCACATGGCAAGGTATAGACTTGAAAATCACATCACTCGCTAATCTTAGTCCTATTCTTAGATGTTTTAGTTAAATTTCCTCAACGCTTTGATTATCTTATAATGAGAAAAACGATGACCTGTGTATCGCACCATACATCATGCCGAACATAAGATTACATAAACATCATGGTGTCTTCTATATTTATATAGATAACAAACTCTTGAAAGTTTACCTTCTAAAGCTCGGTCCCTCTCTGAGCCTCTCGGACGATCGAATTACATGCTGTTCCACCCATGTTACACTAAGTAGAACGCCTTATCTGTTTCTTCTTATAGAACATCTGGTCCAACAATAGAGTAGCTTTATTTTTTATAAAACCGTCCACTATCTGTTAAGAGTATTAGACTTCGGCACTTCAACTTCTGCACTTTGAACATGATCAGACTTGTAGAAATTATTGCTAGTTAAATTGAGTTATGTAACTAGATCATCGCTCGGGCCCTTGAAAATGCAAAATCGATTCTTATCTCATTGATATGATTACAGAATATTGCTATTCTAAGACTTAGCTTAATATTGTTCTGAATACCAAGACTTAGTTCTCTCGGCATTTATCTGCATTAATTTCTACAATAAACTTAAATGGGCAACAAATTTTTAATTTTTACTGTTCTTTGTTGGAACTTCATATAATATCTTATTTGCTCAAACTTTCGCTGTTTACCAAAAGTCAGTAACCTGATTCTTACGAAGAGACTTTGGTCGACTTAGCAACTAATTTTTACATCGATTGGGTTTTGAATCTTGCAACACTGACTAGCTGTTATAAATCTGTTATTAGTTTCGCTTAATATTTTTAGCTTAGTCTTTATATAAAACTTGTAATCCCTAATAAATACTGTTGAAATTTGAAACCTTTAACCGCTTGCCCTAGAAATTACATGAGTCACCAGCTTAAAATTATATTTCCTCGCCCGGGTCGTGCCAAGTTTAGAAATCGCTTTGTCCTAATCTGGATTTGCCATTTTTTGTACCTTTCCGTGTCCGTGAACAACTAGAACTAGAAGTTGGAAATACTCGAACAAAATGTGTGCCTTTGTTGTTATGAATAGCGGTGACGATTTCATTATTTTTAATTCTATGTCCAAAATAACAAAGACGTTGGTTGTTATCGTATGGTACAACTCATCCAGCATTGTGGTCTCATGACAAAGCTTGCTCACATGAGTTTTACCTGAACATCAGATGACTCCAATAACATTCCATTTTTCTTTGCTTCTCTGCAGTCCCCTTGGACATGGTATAAGCAAATATTTGTTGAAAAACCTTCCTAGTTGTACTGAGGTACTTATTTAAGTGCGACTATAATTATGTACTTTGAAATAATGTATTGGATGGGGCGGTAAAGAAACCTGATAGTCACAGTTCCCAGGCAATAGATAGTAACTTATTATTATTGACGACTTTTATGAAGGAGCAAATAACAACATTCGCGACCAGACAAACTATCACTTACGCATGAGTTCGACTTTTAAACTTACTTTCAGACAGTTACAATAAAATTAAGTATCATAACAACTGATGTATAATATCACAACAACTGAATTATAATGATTATTTAATAATAGCGATTGCCAATTATTTTCACATAACCATACCTACTAACCCTCCATTTTCCAGCAAAAGGTTTAAAAAATGGCCATTAACAGGAAGCTTACTTTGTCAATTCTTTTGTAGACTATTTCTCAGAGAGGAAATGCCTGCAATTAGATGTGAGTATCTCAACTAAATTTCATCGAATATTCAACTCCTTCAAAAGCCTAAATAATGAAATGTTTCTAACAACTTAGGATAATGACCAAGGATGGTACCCAAGCAATTCGAGAAAATTATTTCCCTCCGTTAGGTTCGCGACGTTACGACTACTCGACAAGGGACCAGGCGTTTTTCCTCGACACTTGGAATAAACTAGATGTAACTGAAACGTCAGGTAAGAGACATTTCCATTCTGCTGATCCTCGCTTGTGACTTATTCTGGATTTTTACCGGTTATTTAATTTGTGACTGTTTTTGGCAGTCAAATTGCTGATTTATTTTAAACATTTGAATTTCAAGTTTGTGCCGGTTTATTCTGTCTTCGTGGTCTTACTGTTGATATGTTATAGACTTTTTTCCTTCCGTTCGGATCGGATTGACCATCTTGCTCGACTAGCCTTCGTTAATTATGTGATGAGTGACATGACGTATCCGTGGCCATGACATTTGCTCAAGAATATCGATTACACAACCTGCCTACATAATATCACGGAAGATCGTCTGAACTCATCTGATTGGTTGAAGTCAAAAGTTGTTATTTCAAATTTTAACTCCAATAGGTGACCTAGGAGAAGAAAAATCAGAGGGACCTAAAGAGAATTATTTTGATACAGTAAGTTAAATTAACCGTGGTTAAATCTTTACGGGTTTTTAGCTGAGTTCAGTAGTCCCTGTTTGAGATAGGGAATGTCAGGAGTTTAAATTTTACAAATGATCGATAACATGTGATTTCATGTAAATTTGTAATCGGGATTGGGTAAGTTGTGAACTGAAACAGGGACTAGAAGCACTGGATTGGGTTTGAATTCTTTAATAATAACTGTTTGTGATTTACATCTGTAACTAATTGTTTATGATTGACTTAAAGCTCACACTTTGCTGATGTTTTGCTACAGATTACCTTGAAACTGTACTGGCAAATGAAATGTAGCTGAAGCTTAAAAACTGTGTTAATACAATACAAAGAGGCACTCTGCTCCTTATGACTATGTAGCATTTTTGACTTGCATGTATTCTAAAAGGTTGCACTTATAATGACGAATTAAGGCAAAATGCAGCAACTTTTTGACTATGAAAACCGAACCTTAAAGCAAATCTAAAAGAGCCCATTGACCTACGACTCAACAACTTTGGATAAATTGTAAGAGGTACTAAATAATTTCCTGTTGAAGTAAACCAACTATACAGTATGAGTTTAGCTTGATGGTTCGCTCATCCCAGGCCATCATGTATTGAGCTCAATGTCGCGGACTGATCTGCTTCAAAGGCAGGTTTCCGTCCACTCTTGGCATCGACTTGGCCAACACCCTTCTCATCTGGCTTATATAGTCATCATGAAGCCACCTCTTGGATATCGCCTGCATCTTGCACCAAATAGAGCTAGCAGTTCTTTTGGTCTGCTTTAACAAAATTTCTTGAGCTCTTTTTGCCGTGCTAAAAGGTTAGTTATAGTACTAGTGTAGGGCACTGCTCCTTCTCAAAGTTATGATAGGCTTGCTAAAACTGAAAGAGTGCTTTTTCCAAGCCATTTCATTCACCTTGTTATCACCAACATTGCTCCAATTTCATCTACTCAAATCATGAAATAATGTAAAAGAGAAGAGGCCGTCAAAATATTTAAAATCTAAAGGGGACTTACGGGCTGGAAAATAATCTGAACGCAAAGCAAAGGACGCAAACCTGAGAGCGACCCATATTATATATATATATATCTCTATTGTTGATCATGTTGATGATGACTAATAGCCGTTTGGTATTCAGTGGTGGACAAAGTGTCTCAGAAGACGGTAAAGTATATACCTAGATCCTCTAGTCCTTCTTAGCCGTCCTAACAAGAATGACGGTGGCAACTGGTGGTCCCAAAAAGGGGCCGCCAGACCACGGGGTAAGACAATAGAACGCACCGTGAGGTTTTAGTTGAGTTTTTGCGCCTTTGTCGGTGGTGGCATGGCAGGCGGTTATAGGATTTCAATAGCAGGATTTCCAATTTATAGATTTCAACAGCATTATTTTAAGAAACATACTCTTTAATCCTAGCAAATATTCGAAATTGATTGTTGGTCAATTTTGGTATTTGTTCATGAAGAATATACATTCATTTGTAACTAAAATTCCTCTATGCTTCACGGTGCTCCTGCGAAATAAATATATATTAGAAATTCAAGAGGAATGTTTATCGATAATTAACAAACGTATGAACTATCCACTGATATATTTCGAGTAGAGGGTTATTTAGTATTTACAATAACTAAATATAGCCTCCGTCATGGTTAATGGTGATAAGATTTTAGATTTTTATTTGGCGGTTTTACGCTGGCTTCTTTTCCTAGCTGAATGACTTACGAATAAATTCAGAGTCTATGAATCTATTTTACGAATAAATTCAGAGTCTATGAATCTATGTTTTGTGTTGCTTTGACTGTTTCTGGGTCTCGTTGATAGTTAAATTTAAAGTCTCGGGGTCATCATGAAATGTTTCATTGTCGACTTAATGCTTTGTTTAATTTTCTCAAAATCATTTACAATCGTTGGGTGTATTTGTTGACATGTAACTTAACATCGCATGAATATCATTCTTGAACATAAAACATCACGTCTGCCAAATAACAACAATTATCTTCAGATTCACATCTTTAACAGCCACTTCCTTTACCCTTGTTATTCTGTTGTTCCCTTCACTAACCCATGTCTCAACAGGGCTTGGACGTAGAGAGTGCTCTCCGTAGAAGCAAAGTCCCAGAGGAAAAGACCCAGACGATGAGCAAGAAAGTTACCTGCTCAGACTCGTCTCGGTCTTCCCTACCTAAATTCGGACTTGTGGAGAAGTACCAGCTGGCCTTCAATATCGCAGACTTGTTGAAAAACAACAGATTTCTCTGCGAGGTGAGATTTATGAGATTGTTAAAACTTAAAGTTTGTTGTTTTGTGAGATTCGTGTTGGAAGTAGAGCTCAGTGGGTTGTACTCACTTTACTGTCATGCCAAATCACACCTCAAATCGATATTTAGATCCGTCACCTTGTCTCCTGATATTTATTGAGGTCAGTTCAACAATCAAGGTCAGTTCAACAAAACAATCATGTCATTTTCACACGTGTCTCCGTAAAATCAGCTAGGCTTGTGTTCATGACCATCCAATGTCGGTTTGTGTTTCGAGAATTTAACTTACATCGCTCTGACAACTTCTGCTCAAAATGCCAGAAAAGGAGCATCGGTTCAAGGAAAATCTCTCAACGTCAGCCTGGTGGTACATTGGGGATTCCTCTGATGATAGACGAATTGTAAGTTCAATGCAATTTAATACATCTACGGAGCTCAAGTCAACATGGTCGACAGAGAAAATCTTCGCTTCAACTGGTCGTGCATTTCAAAAGGACAACTTCAACAACCCCACGGCGGCCGGGCACTGTCGGTGTTGGCACCACCGACAATGCCCCACCGCCGTGGGGTTGTTGAAGTTGTCCTTGAGGACTGGCGCCGCCACAATGAACCGAACATGACTTCCACTCGGATCGAGATAGACTCGATACCTGAACTGCAAGTCTGTCAGCCGGCTAGCTCAAGTCCACACACACAACATATATTTCACTGCACTCACCCCACTGTCATTTAAACTTAAGTTAATAAGTTCTTTCCCATAAAGAATACTAGACTTGAACCCTCACTCTTACCATGTTATTACAACACAACGTTGTACACTGAGTAAATTAACTGATTAATCATTAAAGCTAATGAATCCTATCTCTTCAGGAAGCCGCAAAACGGTCGTATAAAGGACAGAGGACCCAGAAAAGAGTAAGGTTTGCCAAGGTAGAAATCCACGAGAAACATTTGCCGAACTGCCGGCGGAACAGCTTTGTGAAGCACGAGTTTGGACACCTCCACGCTCCTTCCTGCTCTAACTACAAGGCTGAGCAGGCGCTCTGCAAGCAGGTTTGGATAACGATTTTACTCGGGAGTGTCGCCAATTTTAAAATATTTAAAATGTCATTTCTCGAAATTTCTTGGTCCTACTTTTCTTTTTTGACATCTATGTCATGAGGACCATGTGAGAGTAGTCGACCACCGAGAACTTATGAGGACCAATGAAATTTGAGAAATGAGGTTAGAAAATTTTTGACATTTGGGACTCCTCCCCACGAATACCGTTCTCTGTAGTTTTGCTTTTGTTTCTTGAGAGGATGCGAATAAGTGTGGGGTGACACTCCTAAGGAAAAATTAATTTGCTTGTTATCCGAATCTCTTTTATCTAAATACCAGTCCGTCGAATAACAAAAAACCAAACTTTTGCTTTTCAGAAATGACATAAGGTATAACAAACCTCATCTTTCAGGAGTTTCTGATCCGTGGGAATTTCATCCGAGAGAACGCTAAGACCGTTACGTCGGAATGTGACTTCTACCACACGCCAGTGCGTCCCGTGGAACCACTGAGTCCGCGACTGCTGACACCGGCTCCACTTCCTACTGATGGGGGTCTTCAGTTAGATCTGAAGAACTCGACTATGGATTCTATCACCTACCACGATAGAAACAGTCCGAGTAAGTTATTCTTTAAAGTACAAGTGAGTAAATTTCGCGGATGGGAAATCAAAATAATTTTTTCGAGGCTGCTCATTTTTCATGTGTTCACCTTCCAAAATAATATAGAACTTTAACTGCTTACTTACTCTCGTCTCCACAGATTTAAGAAAAACCGCGACTCCTTCCCTGGAAGTGACCGAGAAAGCGTCATCATCCTCGAAGGATTCATTTGCTCCAAAACCGAACTACCGGCCCATGCCCTGCCAGCCTATTTTCAGTGATGATATAATTATCGACGATTCACCTGAAGTAGCAGTGGCCGATAAGAGCGAGTTGCCTCTGACGACGCCTGATAGTCAGAGCAATCTGCCGGATTCAAAGGTGCCGGAAATCTCGGTTGTTCCGGCTGGGCCCGCTAGTCCGGAAGTTTGTAAAGTAGGAAGTTGTGATGATTTAAAACTCCTGCCGAGTAATCCGGAGAGAAAATTGAGGAGTGGATCTGACAGCAGTACTAGCGATTACGGCGCTAGTTCTCTTGACTCCGGATACGACAGCAAGTGTGGAGATTTTCTGGATGATTTTTTAAACAATATGTCCGATCTCAGTGATAGCGAAAGCGAGTCAGAGGACTCTGATGATATTACATCTGCTGGAGTTCACCAATCTACAAAGAATGCTACAACAGCCACCAATTTTTCTGCAGGATCCACGTATAAAAAAGACTGTGATAGCGAAAGTGATACCGTCGTTGACGGCAGGCTAAGTTCCTCATCCCCGCCTACAAGCGAGTGTGGAAACTCCTCCACTGATTCGGATATGGAGGAGGTTGAGCCTGACGCAAAGTTCGGTACACCGGACAGCGGCATTGGCTCGCTCAGCGACAATGAAGACGAAATAGATGACTTGATCAGAAACCGACATTCTGTCAAACCGGTTCCGATCCGGCCTCACACTTGGTCCACAGGACCGTCAAAATCAGAAAAACTGGAGGTCGTTACTTCAAAAAGTGAAGAATCAGCCGATTCAGTTAAACAGACTTTTACAATTCGCGAGGGATATTTCAACCCATTCAGTAAACTGGAGATCAAGTTCTCCGTTGGACTCAAGAAAGCTCCGTCAGTCATAGGAAAATTGATATGCGATACCAGAACGAGTCTGAAACCGGTCAGAAATCCGGATTCAAATCCGGACCGGTTTTTGTTTGACAGTCCGAGTCCTGATGATGTGGTCCGGATACGACAATCCGGAATTGTTACATGTTAAAGGGGTCATAATGGGCGACTAGCTGGGATGTGACGTTGGAACGTCGACATGTGGGAGCCGGTTTTATCACAATTGAGCGTTTTTGTGAAGTCATTCGAATCACCGAGCCGGGCTTTGGCAGAGAAATTTGGCGGTGCCTGGCCCGCAATTTTCAGGGCGAAAACTCAAATTTTCCATACCCCTCCCACCTCCTTTATTCTAGTCCTGCTAATCTAAGTAAACTATAGGAATATGCGAACCGGTTTTATAAATTGGAGACGTCTCACATATCAAATGTGCAGCGCATAGGTGACGACCTTTCAATAATTATCCTCGATTAGATCACAAAAACGGCCATAACTTCGGTTCTGATTATCATTTTTTGATGAAAATTTCAGGACTTCTTAATGATGAATAAAAGATAATGCCTACAATAAGTGTTAAGATGATTTGAGCTATATTGACGATTTTGTAATTTTAGCATAATTTTGCATATCAGGCAAAAATGACTCATCCTCACCTTTCAGAAACTCAATAGATCTCATCATCTAGAGGTGGACATCATGAACACATCCTAAAAGTTTCAACAAAAAATATTGACTAGGACTGAAGTTATTGGCAATTTTTATTTTTTGTACATAAAGCAAATCACCGTTCTAGGCTGCTCCAACAATCATAACAAACCAAATTCCTTACTATACTGTTATGATTGTTGGGAGCAGCCTAGGACGGTAATTTGCTTAATATACAAAATAAAAATTGACCATAACTTAAGTTCTTGCCAATATTTTTTGATGTAACTTTCAGTATGTGTTGACGATGTCCAGCTGATGAGATCTATTGAGTTTCGGAAAGGTGAGGATTAGCCATTTTTGCCTTATCTGCTAAAATATGCTAAAATTTAAAAATCGTCAAAATAGCTCGAATCATCTTGAAACTTTGTAGGCATCATCTTTTATTCATCATTAAAAAGTCCTGAAATTGTCATCATGAGTACAGTTATCCTTCAATCGTTCTCTAAAACTTTCTTCTTCTTCATATGGGAGCTGCGTAGATCAGATTTTTTAGTTTTCCTCTGGTCTCACAAGCTAATTGTTTGTAGGCGTAACTTATGTCTGAAGGACAATCAGATTAACAATCTGACGCACGAATGTGCAGTGGGTTCAAATCCCACAAACTGTTCTGTCTACAGACGTTCAGCTAACTGTTACCGTTAGAGGTTAACTGGAAAATCATAATTACAACTCTCTATCCCTCGATTCTATTGTGATTGATCTGTCTCAATCACTGTTGAATGAGACCTAAAAAATCAACGCCCTTCCGTTATATACCTGCTAAAATATCTGCCTACTGCTGATGAGTTAATCAAACACAGTATAAGTCAAGCCGTTTTTACTAGCATCTCAAGTTATAAGTTGGATAAACAATTAATTAACTCAGATCGAATTGCCCGATTATGTTGGTCTTTTCTTCATTTGACGATCTTCTTTGACATGGACTTCTCCGTGAATCGGTCGACTTGCTCCACGTTCAGGATGGCTGAGTGGTCTAAAGCGTTCAGACGGAGACATCTAATGTTTCCACTGTCTGATCCACACTTCGTGGGCGTGGGTTCGAATCCCACTCTTGAGGAGCTTTGTTGACTTTTCACTGACCAGTACATCTCAACAAGAAAGTGTTCTGAACCTTAGAGCAACATGAGACGATCAATTCAGTCCGGTTATTCCTGTCCTCTGTCCAACACAACTTGAGATCCTAGTAACAACGTTTTGACTTTCGCTGTGCTGTGCTGGCGAATCAAATGTACGTGCTGATATCTGAAAATCACGTGTCCGGTAAGTCAAACTTTCCTGATAAACCCCGGGGCCGTTTTTCGAACGACGACCCAAAAACGCTCAATTGTGTGTAAGAACATCTCACACGTCGGTCTATCAACATCACATCCTGGACTAGACCCTGTTATGACCCCTAATTGTTCATTTCTTTAACCTATACATTTCATGTCTAGTTTTGTTGGGATCACCCAGATTCGAAGTCGTAAAAAACCTTGTTTTTTCCTGATCTGCTATCATAGTCCACCAATTGTAAATAGGAGTGTAAAATCAGATCTATCAATGATTTATTGATGTTTTAATTTGTTGGAGGGAATCACTATCGTGTTTCACAACAAAATAAAAGAATAAATCATGAATTGATCTTATTTTAGAGGAAAATTTACAATCGGCGGGTTATGCTAGCTACGCCGAAGAATGGGACAAATTCGGAGCTGTGGAGCTCCGTTAAATTGAAAGTTTAGTTTTACAACAGTTCTTGATATAATTTCAACACTTCAAAGTCACACATTTCACGTCTATGAATACTGTTACTAATTTGGTTGGATCGCACATGCTCGCCGAATTCCAACAGGAATGTGGAATTTCTCTGAGAAGTTTTAAAGAATCGTCCCGAATTCGACGAGTCAAGTGCAGAGCAAAGTCGATTCAAGAATTGAAGGTACAGTTACGATAAAGTTTTGCAAATCAGTTCATTTACAGATCTCTGTTATTTTTTTCTGTCCTGGTTAACACACCAAAGTTGGCCTGGATTCGTTTCTAGCCTAAGTTGTAATGCATTTTTGTGGTGTTATTTCGTTTTCTAGAAATTTTATGGTGCAATCATAAATTTATTGATGTTGTATCGATAAAGATGCAGTGTTTATTTATTTCTGATAGCTCTTCCGTTCAATCGGTCGCTTTATGTAACTTCTATGATTATCCTCTGTTAACAGTTGTTCTGTGATAATCTACTCCGGCACTTTTTAGAAACATAGTAAGATAGTATTGTTTACGTTTCTATCCAGTCAATGCTGGTGTTTAGTTATCACTCAACACTAAAACGTTCCCCGTTTTTTCTTTCTATTTTTCCGTTATCCCCCTCTCCCCTTATTTTTTGTTCTTGTAAAGTTTCAAATTTCTTGTCCGACAGTTATTCCTGTAATCCCTATGTTATATCTGTTTATAACCTGGCGTGCAAAACTTCATTATTTCTTGTATTTTGAATTTGTAGAATCCGGTCCGTTGCCATGATGCTATATGTTATTTAATAACATCATTTGGGTTGGCATGGCAACGGGCATTCTGAGTTTGAATTAGAGCTACTGTGTTGATGAAATGAGAGTTTAGAAATGCAGACTCCTGACAGGTGGATTTGTGATTGTCTCACACCAAGTGGGAGACATATTGGTATGTTTTAACAAATCACCTGTCCAACAGTAGCGACAACAAATAATCTTATCCAAAATAATGGCGGTATCAGGGTATGTGGTAAATTTCCCATGGATCAAAATAGTGCTTTAAAACTAAATCTCTTAATTGCTATTCTTCTCAAAGTTCAACTTTAGCTTTAACTTTAAGATCCCAAATGTGGTGCATTGAAGTCACATTTTTGTCTGAAAATTTGAGGAAGGGGGGTTTGGGCCGTCCGATATTGCGAATATCAATTAACATTAACAGTTCATATCTCTATTGCTATGCAATGTTATCTAACGATATTGCTATGCAATGTGTATGATATGTACGCTCCGAGAGTGTGAACTGTATTTGTAACTATTTTGGATAAAATTAGAATATAACGACTTGAGATACTGTTACGTTACGAAGATTTAATATTTCTATTTTGATAACACCGTAATAATATGGGACTTGTAGTGAGTGTTTCGCCGTTTCAGCCAAACAACCTGGTATTTTAAGTACCGAGACTATAAATGATGTAAGTGTCACGAATCTTTAAATGAAGGGCACGTATTCTGAGTTAGAGATTTTATAGTTAAACTTGTTAGGTGCTACACCTGAAGAATCACGACTTTTCTTTTGTAGATGTTTCAAAATTTTCCATTTTATGGGAATTTGAGGGCGGTAATTGTTACTGGTGGACGACCTTTGAAATTAGATTTTGAGTTGTCAAACAAAAGTCATGGTTATGAAATGAAATAGTGTGCTTAATTGTCCTGTTGAATCATTCTGTGAAAGTTAAACTTTAACTATGCGTAGATTGGGAATTCGAATTCTAGCTAGAGATGTCAAACAATAGTATATGATCGACTTATTGCGGCAGTTATTATCAGTAATTAATCCGAAAACAAAGAGTAAATTTATGAATAAACTAATTGATAGAAGTAAATAAGGATTTAAAAGCAACTATGAGATAGTGCAAGAAGAAATGGAAGAAACTTTAATAGTCAGTTATGAGGATGAAATAAATGAATTTAATTAATTTTTGAGCATATTGTTAAACTAGGCGGTAGACGTTTGTTTTTGTGTATTAATTAAGTAATTAGTACTCTACGAAAGTGTAAAGGCGTTAACAATCGATTCAAATAGCTCCAAGATCTTGTAAAATAAGATATTAATGATTAAAGATCAAGGTATTTTTGGGTAAAGGTCACAAATTTTGACCAATGAGAAGCTAGAATACAGTGCTTTCGAGCTTCTCATTGGTCAAAATTTGTGACCTTTACCCAAAAGTACCTTCCTCTATTAGTAAAAGTATTGATATTCGTTAATCCAAGAAATAATTCAATCCTTTTCAATTAGGGTTTCACTAACAGTTTTACATTTTATCTGGTCGAACGTATTATCATTTTCATGTTAATCGACCAGCTTAGTATCATCAGAGGATTTTTTCTATAAAATACGACTGGATTTTTATCTAGTATCTTTTCATTAGTGTTTATGTTAGTTGTTGAAGAAGATTCAGATTGTTAAACAAAATATGGACATTAAATTGAAGATTTTTGTCTGCATTGAAAATGTATCCAGGGCGATTATAACGTGGCCGCTTTTTTCTGCCCGTGCATTGTTTAATGCCATGGCCAGCATGCTTTTTAACTTACAATTCGTAAAGGCTTCCAATTTATACCAACATATGTTTTGTGATTTCTTGAAAAAGGAACTTAAAGTTTGTGTAAATTAGATAACGGGACTTTTACGGTACGAAACAAATTTAAGATATTTCTACTAACAGTAGAGAACGGTTTTTTCTTGTGAGGTGTCTCGGATTCAAAACCCCATTACTCAAATGCTCTTATATTTGTTTTTGGAGGTTTATCTGGACCATAGAACTATGTGAGAGTATTTCACTACCGAGAATTAAAGCAGGGCCAGTAAATTTTGAGAAATGAGGTTTGAAATCTTAAAAAATTTGGAACACCTCCCCAGAAATTCCGTTTTTTTACAGTTTTTCCTGATACTTATGTGTACACCGCCACGAATTCTCGAGCTATGGCATGTTTAATTTTGGACAAAAACGTTCAATGCTCGAGCCAGCTGTGATTGTCTTAATCATGTTAAATTTGGAAACTTTAAATTCCTCAAATTATAAAATTAAAAAACTGCATTATTATTCAGTCTCATGTGGGTGTGTGTGTGAGAGAGAGATATACTCTGCCTTAGACAGAAACAGAGAAGACAAAGAAAACCTAATAATCATTTGTTGATAACTTACTTATATTAATTTGATGACGACTAACTAATTACGGATTAACATTCTAGCCATAATGGCAAAGACGCCTCACGCTGGAGGACAGGACACAAACCGCAGACGATAGATAAATGGCAGAGTTAAGCTCATCAAACTAGAGCACGACGCAAAATCGAATGGTAAGTTGTAGTTGGGACAAAAGTTTTGTAATATTTTTTAACTTAGGTAATTTAGAGTTTGGACTGATGGTTGTATTAATTAAGTTTTATGATACTTCTTCAATTGTTTAAGTGTTTATTGGTTTACAATTCTTGTGCTCTTTTACTGTAGAGTCACCAGTTAAATTTAAAATGTTTTTGAACGGCGCTGCACATTCTATTTAGTGAGTCATTAAACCATAATGAAGTCATAGTCCTAAGACCACCGACAAAATTGGTAATTGCTAATAATTAGTAATTTAAAGACACTAATATGAAGTTTTAATATTCATGAGACTGATTGATTTTTATCACAAGTTAAGTTAAGCGAGAGTTAAGTTGAGAGTGTGGTGAGCTTTTCATTAGCTTTGTATTTAATTATGCGTAGACTAAGACTATTTGAACTTTAGAATTTTACCATTGAAGACTTGATGATTTATAAATTTCATATTTTCTGTTTACTTGTAAATACATTTGATTTATTTATTTATTTCCGACTTATTACCTCCCTGTATGATTTGTTCATAACAATTCCAGATTCAGCAATTTTACAGGCAACTAAAACCAAATATATTGAATTACGAAATGACTGGGTGAACATCTCCTCTTCTAGCACTCTCAACAAACTCCAAGAACTTCCCCACCTCCGTGTAGACTCCGTATCTGTCACGTGACGCGCACCCCACCCCCCAACTAACGACACCCACCAACGTGTGTCTGCCAGTTTGGTTGTCAAGGAGCGGACCCCCACTGTCACCTTGGCAACTGTCCACCCCACCTGCCCGGTACCCAGCACAGATCATCTGACTTGATATTCCACCCCTCATGAAAGTGTTGCAGATGTCCGAGTCTACCAGGGGCACGTTCGCTTTCATCAGTCTCTGTGACATGGTGAAGACTCCGAACTGGGTCACTCCAAACCCGGTTATCGTCATCAGTGTCCCTGGTTGTGGAGTGGAGTTAGGAGCAGGCAGACAAACGGGGGACACAGCAGAGTAGAACTGGTAGGGGAAGGATAGTTTCAGTACGGCTATGTCGTTGTGCTGGGCTGTGGACAGGATGTAGACATATCTTGGAGAAACGTAGACCTTGTCTACTCTCCTCCGTTGTGGGGCGTCACGTGACCTATCTGTCACTCCAGCCCAGACTGTTAGACTTTCCTTGTCCAGCCAATCACAGGGTACCGTATCAGACCAGAGTTTCACCCCGGGTTTTAGCGCGATTTTGTCTTCTTGCAGCACTCTGCTTAGGTCCCCGAGATTGCTTGCGGAGTGGCATATCGGGCGGTATCTGTTGGGAACTTTATGGAGGCAGTGAGCTGCTGTGATGACAGTATCTGAGTCTATGAGAGTTCCCCCGCATGCGGCTGCACCTCCTATGTTGATGATCACATGCCAGGGATATTCTCTCTCTTCTGCCCCAGTTCCTCCGACAATCCTAGACACTGACCCATCCAAACCATTGACTCCACAGTTTTCCGTCCCGAATATCTGTACGTTACAATCCTGCTGAGATTGACTCCCTGAGAAGCGTGTTGTGTATCCCGCCGGACATTCCTTGCAGCTGGTCTGACCCGCCTGATCCTGATAATATCCAACCTTACATATCCCACACTCTTCACTCCCTTTCTCCTCACTGTACTTACCAGCTGGACACGGCAAACAAGCTTGGTCTAAGTAGAAACCTGCGGGGCAGTCTCTGTAGCACTGTAGCCAAACTGCGTAGTCACAGGTGCTAGTAGAGTGAGTTAGTTTACATTCCAATAGAGACTTTTCTTGTCCCTCACATTCCACTGCATTTATATCAATACTGTAGTCAGTCAGACTATTGGAGATGAATGATTGACTGTGTTCTCCAAACACGTACCCCAGTGTCCTGCACGCTACCTCTGCTGCTAGAGCTGTAAACTGCTCAGAACAAACTGCCGACCACTCGTCTCTTTCTGTTTCCACCAGCAATACACCTTCACTCTCCCCTTCAGCCAGCCTGATACTGCCCTCGAACCCGGCTCCCATCTCCAACTGACACCAGAACGGTACTCTCAGTGGATAGACCGGTTTTCTTGTAACCGGGTCCAGTACGAGAGGCGAGGATGGGTTGGGAGGTCCGATGTCGTACCATTTCCCGTAAGCCCCTCTGAAACTCGTCATGATACAGTAGTCCTCTCCCGGACCCCAGTTGTTCGGCTGTCCGGTGTACCAGTTTGTAAAACCGTTGTACCGGTTCAAGTCGTCTGGGAACACATCTTCAACACCTGAGGAAAAGTTGAGATAGTTCTGTGGTGTGTGTCTTCTAGGGAGTGTTTCCCATAAGTTATAAGATGTTAGTTGCGATCAAAACTCTTAATTTCACTCCTTTAAACCATCCAGTTTACGGGAGTAAAAACATTTGATATTAAAAGAGATATGCAGAGTTGTTTGATTTATCCAATATTTCTAAACCTGGAATAGCGTCCTCCTTTCCTGAAACAGTCCTGTCAATATTCTCCTCCGGAGCGGTAAATCCTGCACTCCACACCCAGGTCCCCTCCTCCTCAGTGTCCGTTATCCCGATCAGGGCCACGTCCACGCCGCCACCGCTCATCACCGCCGCCATGACGCCGTTAATCCTCGTGTTGTAGACCGTCGCCAGGGCTCCTCCCTTTTCAATTTCGGCACACACCTCCCCGGCATGCTCTGGCCGGACAGGTACTTGGTAGAGCTTGTAGTAGACCCCCTGCTGGACGGAGATTGTGTCCCATCTATCTAGCCGATTACAGCGGTATTTCCCTCCGTCCCTCAGCTCCACCTCCCCTCCTGCCAGGCTATAGATAAACAAACCTCCGTTTCCTTCTGCCCTGAATTTCCCCGGTGGTCCGAACCCCGTGATTACACTGTTAGTCCGGTCTGTGAGTTCTTTTAATGTGCATAGACAGTTCACAACGTTAACCAGTACCATTAGAGAAAGTACAGAAGTTGCGAAATTAGTTGTCCGTACAGGCTCGTGTACCGACATTCTTGTATCACATCCACTTCCAGTAAGCAGGATCAAGTATGTAAGTATAACTACTAGTCAGTATATAAGTATAACTACAAGAATACACAATACAGTTGAATGTAGAATCAAATTCAAACACTTGCAGTAGTTTACTTGATGACGTGAAATGATGAACAGTGCAAAGTCAAAGGTAGTATACTGTATAGAGTACTCAGTAATAGAGTAGTTATGTATCATGTATGGGTAATAATAATTTTATGCAGTTGCACTATGCAAAAAACCGAAAAGTAGGACGCACACTAGACTAAACACAAAGTTCATTTTAACTTGTAATTGTATATGGCGATAGTCATGTTGTCAGTTGTTCAAGTCATGTAATATCACCCATCATTTACGATTTGTTTTAAACAACCAGAGATTTCAGGCCATTTTGTTTTTCTGTTAGTGTTACCGTGAACAACATATTACATAGGACGTTTTACAGGACCCATTGCGCCCCGACAGGACCCATTTATTTGCCTTTTCATATGCCGGCGCGCAGTTGCCGTTGGTCCCATTTAAACGTCCTACGTTGTACAACTACACGGTTAATATCAAATTTTGAGCTCCCTGCAAGTATGTGCATACTTAACGGTCGATGCGCGTCTAGAATTTCTTCGCCAGGCCAGAAATGCGTGAGAGCGCGTGATGGCCCGCGCGACAGTAGGTTATCAACCTACAATGTTATATTTATATCATTTGCTCAACCAGTATAGCATAGCCCTTGCCTTGCGCGTGCGTGCGCCTCCAAATTCGGACAAATCGCCAGCTCGCTCAGATGTTGCTAAACACGCACATCCACGTGCAAGCTTAGCGTCAACGGGCGATGCCAGATGATATTTACCGGGCGATGCGCGGCTCTCTCTACGTTTCCCTCCGTTGCAAAGCAACAATTAGCCTGAGGTCCCCAGGTAAGATGATATGCGCGTCTAAAATTTCTTCGCCAGAAATGCGTGACAGCGCGTGATGGCCGCGACAGTAGGTTATCAACCTACAAGCTTAGGACGGACGCGCGACGCAAAAGTTAAGCTCACGCAGGCGTCCCGATAGTAGATAGGGCGCGCGCAGCGCGAGCCACAGGGCTATGTTGGCTTAGCAAGCTCAGATGTCGCTAGCTAACCAAAGCCCTTTTGCGCGCGTAAAGAAGGGTGAGTACTTTTGTTCAAGTTAGAGCAAGTCCGTGGAATTTAGATATAAAGCCGCGCGGGGATATACGTGTTCAGCAACACTGTTTGTATGATTGTCTGACTTTGTCCGACCCTCATTCGAAGCGAATAGAACTAGAAGAAAATAAAATGACGGGAGGGTGCGCGCTGCTGTACAATTTGTATGAGTACTATGTCCAACCCTCATTTGCATTCGAGTGCGCGATGCTGTACAACAACATTGAATGGGCTACACTGGTTTAAATTTAGCAAATCAGTTGCTAAACGCGTATATTCTGGTGGAGCTTGGCGCGAAATTAGGACGGACGCAAAAGTTGTCAGACGTTGCTTGACCTGCTGCCGCGAAGCGGCAGTAAATCTGCTGCCTCGTAGCAAGGGCCGCAACGCAAGGCAACGAAAAAGAGCTCTGGTTAGAGCAAGTGAAGACGCTTTCTATTGCAAACTAGAAATAAAAGTTTTTAAAGTGTTATAACGAGCTTAAGTCTGAAAAACAAACTCAAGCTCTAATTTACTTAAGCTTGGCAGAGAGAAAAGGGTTGTATCGTTGGCATGGCTCTCGGCACTTACTCTGGTGAGAGCAACGATCGGGTTATGTCCTCAATAAACTATCATTTTAGAAAAAGTCAAATTCAGAAAAATTTATTTGAAAAATAAAAATCATTTAGAGATACAGTGAGGCTGAAATATAACTGTAAAATTCCCGATGTATCAAGCCAGTGTAGCTATGGAGTTCAATAGACGACAAATATCATCGCTTTATTTGTAAAAAGGTCTTCATGTCCACATCAGACATGATGCCTTGTTTCAAGTGGAAGCTAATACCATGAAGGAAGCTACAACATACAAGCTAGATGTTTGACATAGCAGCTGCAGCCACCGGCCTATTTAGTCCTATGTTGAGGACCTTCTTTGATGTAAGGCTTATCCATCCCAACGGTCCCTTCAGGAAGTCTACTCCCCTGTTGGAGTGTCCCAATTAAAGTAAGTATAATATAAACCGGACAACAATTTTCCAGAGCACCAAATTATTGGATCAAGAGGACATATCAAACGAACATATTGACTTGAGTGTAAAGAATTGAGCCTGGACGGAACCCAGCTGCTTCAGTTCCTTGTTTTACATGCCGTTCAGCAAGGTGATGTGCTTCTAGAATTTCTGCAACAGCTTTAATGGTTCTAAGATGGTCCAGAGTTCGAAGTTTCACATTATTTTTCGAATTTTCATTGGAGTTCTGAATTCTTACAAAAGATTTGAGTCATAGACATCTTAGCCTAAACCTTGAAGGGTTATAACTGACGATACTTTTATTACTTGTCTTGATTTAAGTTATGTAGAAGAATAGAACTTATTTATAAACCAAGATTTTTAGCTTTAGACATATAGAAATGAAATATATTATAGGAAAATGGCTGTATTAAAATGACATATTTTGTTTATCATTCT
>JH154878.1:362993-373167 GCA_000226015.1 Mnemiopsis leidyi | reverse complement strand
ATATCTAATCATGACGGCAATTAGCAATAGTTCCATAATACCTTTTACATAAACTCGTAAGAATTTAATATTGAATATGTGAAATAACTCGTAATGCTCAAGCATGATATGGGAATTTTTCCGGAAAATATTCTAAAATAATTAAGATGACTCAATAGATTTTACTTTTTTCAATGAGTATAGTGTGTGTCCTTTGTTGTGCCGCGCGAGCGTGCACCTGCCCCATATGCATGCTTTTGCATTTATGCAGTGGACAGGCGCGCGTGCCGCGCAACACTTCAACTGCGCGCACTATGCTGGGCCAACCCGCGCTACCCATAATTTTTTATATTCTACCAAGTGTGGTGAATAAAATATGTATTATTTGATTATTAAATGCTGTAAATAAAATTTGTCTTTTCCTGAAAAAAAATTTGTCTTTTCCTGTATATGTGTAATAAATACAAAATAATTAATTGTAGGTCCTTTTTGTGATGTCTAAAACTATACATGGTTTTCTTCGTCTTTCACTTGCTGTGTATCACACATATTTTATTCCATAATAAATACAAAATAATTAATTGCAGGTCCTTTTTGTGATGTCTACAACTATGCATGGTTTTCTTCGTCTTTCACTTGCTGTGTATCACACATATTTTATGCTGTATGGGTCTATATGGGATATCAAACATCCAAATTACAAGACATATGCTGGACGCTGGAAAACATTAACTTTTCTAACTTGTATGCTGAACTGTTGGTACTTTATTGGAGCGGCTTTGCAAGAATTCGTTTGCCATTTGCTGCCTTGTTCAGTTAATAAGAAGATCAAGTCCTTTCTAGATGGTATGTTTGGAGCTGTGGTCTGTCCTGCAGCACTACTCGTAGTTGCAGCATTTTGGGGACTGTTTTTCTACAACAGAGATCTTATATGGCCTGCTCAAATGGATGAAGTAATTCCTCAAACATATGGCCATATGATGCACACAACACTTGCAATTTTTGCTTTATTGGAGCTTCTCATCTATGACCATCAGTACCTCTCTTTCAATAAAGGCCTTGCTGTTTGTATGATGTATGCTGTAGGCTATGTGACATGGCTCTACTACATTCGTTATGCTACTGGCATATGGGTATACCCACTTTTTTACAAGCTAACAAAGCCCTGGAAAAAAGAAATTTTCATTTGTGGAATCATGAGCTTTTTGCTGGCTTTTTACTGCATACAAAATGGGCTGCACCATGCTATCCATGGGAGTAAGCAGCCTGATCTTGTACAGGACAAAGCCAAGAATGTTAAAGTTAGAAAGACAGAATAAGATTTAACAGTTTTCTTTGATACACAGTTGTCTTTAATCCTGGTTTTATTGATAATTGTACTAAATAATGAAATAAATCCTTAGTTTGACACTTAAAGTTTGCTCGCCAAAGGGATTGTGTATAGGTGTGAAATTACTCATTCCCTGTTTAAGGAAAGTTAATTAGGTCAAAAGTAAATGTGTACCCACTGTTAATAAACAGCAATCAATAAATTTCAACATTGAATAATACAATTAGTTGGTACCATATTTACAAAATCTGCTGGCAAACCAGCAACTTGTATTTTTAATTGCTGCTCTATTTTTGGTTTAAGTATTTTATCTCATCTTTCTGATCTTTTTGCAGTTTTTAAAGAACATTCATGGATGATCCTGGCCCTTCTTTTTATGAAGATGTCAAAGATCTGCCATCAAATTCTCAATTGGATACAGACGAAGCAGCCCTTAGTAACTACAGGTGGTCAGAAGGATTAATTAATTCTCAGACATATGGGGTAACTATCACTTGTTTAGAGCAGTTAAAAAGTGACTGCAACTTTAACAAAATTACCAAGTATGCCACTAAGTACAATAGTTACATGATTCTTCAAGAATATGATGCATGGATTAAGTCTTTAAAGGTCAAAGCTGATGATGCTAGCATTTCCCAAAATATCACCAGGCTTTTAAAGCGAACATTACGCTCTGTTCGCTGTTCTGTAGAAAGAGCAGAATTTGCAGAACTTGAAGAGCAAATAAAATCTTATTGGAAATTGACTATCACATATGGTAGGGAAAGATTTAAAAATTCCCCTGAAGAATATCTTGTCCCCTGGTTTGCAAGTGATCTTATGTTTAGGAATGAATGGAGTATTGTTCATGGAAAAATACCTAAGCTGAGTACTGATGAGATCACCCGGTTATTTGTGAAGTTCATAAATCCACTAAACATTTGTCAACGATATGGCTACAGAAAAAAACGTATTTATCATACTTATGGGGTAAAAACAATAAGGCATGCTCTCGGGCCAAAGTTTTGTGAGTCATCAAAAGAAAACGATAAAAGACGTCAAGAAGAATCAAGGAAGGTTGCTGAAGCTGACTATTTTTATCAATTGAATAAAGGTAGAAAGGATGAGATGGGAAGCCAATTACAAGTAATTCCTTCCACAGAAGTACCACTGAAAAGAAAGCATTTATCAAGGAAACAACGAAAAAAAAGAAATAAGATGCTCAGGGAAAAAGCAAACAATCAAGAAAGGATAGAAAAAAACGAGAAATTAAAGGAGACAATGGAGAGCTCAATTGACCCTTTGGAAGACCTTCAGTCCAAAATTGATTTAAGCGAGGCCCATCCTATTTTACTGACTGCTATATCTGATTTTAAAAAGGTAACAACAAATCCTGAAGCATACCACGCTAAGTTTAAAGATGTTTGTCCAGAAACAGTTGAATTTAAATACCCTGAGGGAACTGCAAATGGCTCCGGCAGTGACCCGATTGGTGCATTTGTTGTTGGGTTAGAAGCAATGTTTGATTTAAATAAAGTTGTCAGCTCAGTTTGCGATTTTTCAGATGATTTCTCATATAGCTCAAGTGTCTTTGAACAGCACATTAAAGCTGGTAGTGGATTAAAAATGTCCATGCGGTTTCCTGTTGGGGACTCCCCATATTTCTTAGACCTTTGTGACCCAGAGACTTTTGCTGTATTTCAATCTGAGTTTGTTGATGCAACTACAAAGCTTTATGCACAGAAAAATGACAAAAGTAAGAAATGAATGACTAGTGTTTATAAGTTTAGATAAGATTGCTTTCTAAACATTGAATTGAGCCCTAAGTCTTTATTTTGGGGGACATTCGCAATATTTGTGTACTTAGCTTAATTACATCAGTTACCATTCCCAACTTTTAAAGTAATTAAACTGATGATAAATCTCACACCTATATAGTTGTTACAGTGTAAGTAATTTGTGTACATCATCATATTTTACAATATATTATATTATTAGATTTTATATTCAAATGACACCGTTATAGGTAAAAATGAATAATCTGTGGGTTGCTACTGATCTTGGTTCACTGCGAGGCGTCTGCCTCAAATCAGAACAAAACACTGTAGTCACTTATGATGAGATATCCAAAAAGAACGAAATCGTCTCCCTAACTTCTTCAGAAAACGGCCAAGAGTTGTATTGTACCCTTAAGTCAGGTCTTGTCAATGTTTTTGACATGGCCCAAAATATTTATGTTAATCAGTTTGAGATGGAGGGGGATTTGATGACTGCTTTTGATATTGGGGATCAGCTATTGACTGTGGCTAAGAATGGCCAGGTTCATGTTTGGAAGGACGAAGAGGTGGCTGAAAAGTTCAAAATCGGGGAAAACGTTGAAAGCTGTGTAAAATTGAGTGATGGTAAGATAGTAAGTGGTGGCAAGGAGAACGAGTTAAAAGTTTGGGATTTAGAAACTCAGAAGTCTGTTTTCACCTCCAAAAACGTTCCTCGGGATGAACTGGACATTAGAGTTCCAGTCTGGATAAAATCGATCTCCTCACCACCTAATGACAGCAACATTTTATGTGTTGGAACCCACTATCATCAATACAGGCAGTATGACATCCGTGTTAAACGAAGACCAATTGTTGACAAATCGTGGGAGGAGCTTCCTATCATATCACTTATTTCCAACAACACTCAATGCTATCTCGGAAACAGTAAAGGCGACATAGGTCGGCTTGATCTCAGAAATCTAAAGGAAGTAAACAAGTTTAGAGGTGCTGCCGGGAGTGTGCGTTCGTTGGCACTACACCACAGTGAGCCGTATTTGGCAAGTGTTGGGCTGGATAGGCATCTTCGGATACACAACACACTAACTAGGGAGGTCGAACATAAGTTCTATCTAAAGAACAAGCTGAACTGTGTGGTCTTTACAAGTGAGAAGATTAAGGAGAGTAAGGAGGATGAAGTTGATATTTGGGATCAGCTTGAAGAGACTGGAAAACGGAGGAAGGTGGAATGAATATCTTAGACAAGTTTTTAACCTGAATTTTTTAGTGTATTTATTTTTAAGGGTAATTTATTGACAAAATGAAATTTGAGTTTGTCCTGATTATCTTAAATGACCCTAACACATGATAACTGCACCTACCACATTATCTGTCATATCTAGGACCAGACCATGATAAGTTTTGTGTGATACATTTCATATTTGTGAGTAGCAATATCGACAGAAAACTATTCCTTCGATTCGATTACTGTACATTGTATTATATCATCGACCTGTCTTACCGTTTTACTATGTACAACTATCATGATCACTAGCTTGCTGATCTAATGTTTGGTGTTGTTAATTCAAGGACGGAGCAACATATCATTTGGATGAGTTGTTTATGAATGTGCTAAAATTAAATCGTAAGATGCCATCTGCACAGCGATAATTCCATGATGTTATGTCCTTTGCCATGTCATTTTCAAAGTATGCTAAGTGTGTACATAATTCTCCATATCTCCATAGTATAATGATGTAGGTTAGAAGCTTAAAATCTCGTTATTTTTTGCTCACGTGGCTTTTTCTAACTCAATTCTTATGGTGGATTTGTCACGTGGATTTGTCATGCTGCAAATTAATTTGGGCTGTCGCAAATGTTTTGGTTCTATAATCAACTGAAACTTTTCTAATTTATTGATATCAGCTGGCTCATGTTAACTGAACCTTCAAGCATTTAATTTATTCTCCAGAGGAAAATGTTGTTGTTATTAAGTTATTAATTGAACTTTTTGCACAATGAGCAGACAAGTACGTTAAGTAATACACGGTTGATGCAATATTGTAAATCGTAATTTCAATACGTTGAACTTTCTGACCCAAATATTCTCCAGTATTATTTCTGCACTAAGTTTACTTACACTATTTCTCATTACCACTTCCAGATAGAAGTATGGTATCAGAATGTGACATTCCCTATCAGCTGATCAGATGAACCCAGCACTGAATGGTCAACCTAACTCACGAGCAGCTCTTTGATGCGTTTGTCGCTGCTAAAACTCAAGAGGAAGTTTTTGAGTACTTTAATGGATTGAAAGATCACGTAAGTGTTTTCCGGTATTTATCTGTTGCACTTATGCTTATGATTTAACTAAAAAAGATTATTTCATAGTTTAGGGTGGACAAATGAGACAGGGAATAATAATTAATTAAGTATTAATTTATCTGTTAAAACAGCTTCATCATAAAACTTTGATCAAATATCATGCTGATAAAAGACAGACCAATTATTAAATCTGGTAAAAAATTTTGTGCTATAAACAATCTAAAAAAAATCAATCATTAGAAATTTCGTGATATAAACAGTGTCAAGCTATTAAATTTTAGTTATGACACCCTTTTCAAGCCTAAAACAATATAATACTAGAAAAATTCAATCATAAAAAGTTGAACGCTATAAACAATTCCATGCTATAAACAATTCCACAAGTTACAAACAAAATTCCAGGTATCACAAGTATGCGGTACTGACGAAAGTACCTCTTCCATAAAGTTATACCATCGTTTCAAACAAGCAATAAAATCATGGCGAGCACAGTCTATATGGAAGATCCTTGATGAGCGAGTGAACCACCCAGTTTACAATAAGAATGTCATATGTGAGGGGAAGAGGATGCTGGTTATCGGGGCTGGGCCGATTGGACTGAGGATGGCTATTGAGTGTGCTTTTTTGGGTAAGTTGTGTTGATATTGTTGGAGCAATCTGAGATGGTGTGGGTGTTAGTCATAATACAATAAGGTAATGTGATATTATGCAATTATATACAGAGAAGTTTCCTGAACTATTTAGATGATGCAATTGTATACAGAAAAGTTATCATTTAAAACTCTTGAAATAATGAAGATGTCTATTACTGGGAAAGGATCTAAGCAACAATAGAATATTCAAAAGTTTGATAGCTTTAAACTGAAAGAATCTTTCTCGACCGCCATAGTTGCAGCAATTCCAATAATCACTAGCTAGTCGTGAACTAAGTCACTTAAACACGACTCACACGTTACAAATTCACAAGACTTACACGTGACCAATTCACATGGCTGACACGTGACCTGTACAGGAGGGGAGAGTCACGTGATAGAGAAGAGAATGTCCGCTACCCGCAATAACATCCTCCATCTCTGGCCCTTCACTATTGACGACTTGAGACGACTTGGAGCTAAGAAGTTTTACGGGCAGTTTTGTGCTGGCGCTATCGACCACATCAGTAAGTGTTCAGACGATAGTTTTACTTATGAATAGTTTATAAGTAATGAGAAATCATTTTTAATTTGTTTCAAAATTGATTAGTTATAACTTATAATTGTTCAATTGAATTAATGATAATTTGTAATTGTTTAATCGATAAGTTTTCATAAACGAGTTGTGCGCAAATTTCGGACTCTAAAACGTCCCTTCTGTTTTAACAGTCCTATTTTGCGCATATTGGATAACGATAAAAGTATGAGAATTCAGAACTAAAATTCATCATTAAACGCAACGTTTTTTAATCTACTTACTATAAACAAGAAGATTCCCTTTACAAGACACAGAAGGTCCCTGTTTAAGTAAAGTCGCAGTGTACTCATACACTCCCGAACTTTCCAACTTTCTCGTCTCGTGTTCAGCTGTCTGACTTTTGACCACACTGCCAGGTTCTGTGATTGGTCCAACTCCTGTGCCTGTCTGCCAGATCTCTTGTTCCCAAGTTGTTGCTTTACTCAGAACTGCCTCCAGTGTCACAGATCTCCCTTGTTTCACATAATACACTGTTTTACAGGTCAACTCTAGGTCTGAAATGTAGGTCCATTGTTTAGTATCGCAATTAATGGCCGAATTTAAAGATTTTAGTTGAGCTTTAAATATTGAATAAATGTTTTTCGCGTAACAGTTTCTCAACCAGCATCAAACACTTGAAAAATCAGGAAGTAAACCTAGATTTAACAAACTCACTTAGCAGACAGAGAGGTTTTTCAGTGTAAGAGAAAGTTCTCCCGGTCTGACACGTGATGGACGTGTCACCAGATAACCTGTACCAATCATGGTTACAGAGCACTGTCACCTCTCGTCCCTTCTCAACAGGGAACTCTGTTTCAGTTGAGAGGTGGGTGGTGCCAGGAAGGTCTGTACAGGCTCCTGGGGAAATAGAGTTCGAAGTTTTCTAACGGTCACGATGTCTGACCGTTAATAGGTCACTCTGTTTTTATTATGTGCCATTGTTCATGCTAGTCTAACTATTTCATGCTAGTCTAACTATTTCATGCTAGTCTAATTATTTCATGCTAGTCTACTTATTTCATGCCAGTCTACTTATTTCTGACAAGACGTTCTGAGGTTTATAGTCTGCAGTTTAAATTTATTTGCTGTCAAGGTTAGAGTTTGTTGTTCACCTATTTGTAGAGAAAGAGTTTCTTCTTCATTCCAGACCTGAGTTTTTATTTTACCCGTCTTTTCGAGGCAATATCCGTCAGATGATGTGAATTCCTTTTTGAAAAGACTTCTTTCTTTGTTTTTCAACTCAACGAATTGTTCAGATTTCTCGACCCTGTAAAAATATCAATTTATTGAATTTGTAGGTATGAATAAGCTCATGAAATCTTATATATCATACAATAACACACTTTAAATTTAACCACTTATATTTTGTGCGAAACTATAGCCTGACCTATCAAATAAACCGTAACATATATATTCTAGAATCTAGAAACTGTGTTTGCTTACTGGATAATAGCATACAGTCCGTCCTCTTCACACTCCTGAGTAATACCGGATTGAAATGGTGTCATTTCTCCGCCAAATTTGTCTTGGTCGCCTGCTTTGTTACAGAAAATAGTCCCTTGCCCCGACTTATAATGCTGGTTCAATTCCACATGAGAAGTTTTATCTGCAGCAGACCCGTCTTTGTACAAATGCAGTTTAAACCAATGGTTCTGGCTGCAAGGCAGTCTCACTAGGTATATTTCCTTCTCCGGCATGGTGATAGAGAGGTCCAGAACTTCGTTTTTAGTGAAGTTTTTCCAGTCTTCAGATACACAAGTAACATCTGATTAAAAGATTTAAAGATTTAAGAGATATCATGTCAGCTGCTATTGCATTGATCACACGAGGCTGTACCTAGAGACTTAGGTAAGTGTCGATGGATTAAGTAAGATGTCTATTCCTAAGAATAAGAGAATAAAAACGTGAAATTTTAAAATTCGACTTTGAATGTAAAATTTGAAACGACACAAAATTTCAATTGTACCAACCTGTCAAAATGAATGCACAAAAGAACACATTTAGCACTTTCAAACGTAGGTTTACCATTTAGAGTTTTCTAAAAAGTTAAATACATTTGCTGCAATGTCAGTGGTGAATAGAAGTTTGTAATTTTGGCGAGAAATTAAACAAGTAAAAATTGCATTATAAAATCTTAACGAGTGAAAGCTTGGGAAAGGGCCACACGCTACCGGTTTTGGATGATCTTTGAATGTCAAAGTTATTTTACAAATTATAAAACCTGACTGTGCATTAGACATGATCAAAACTCCAGCATAAAATAGACAACTTGAAATTGTGGTCTCTGGTCTTAGATCTACATATGATAAGGGTCTTGTGTGGGCTGGACCGGACGATTGAATATGTATAAAAGGACTCTTATTAATATTCAAAGTTTTAATCGACATTCAAGTTGCACAATATTTCTTTTATTCAAGATGTTAGGCAAAGATGGCTAGGATGTCCAAGAAGATTATCCTCATGAATGGTGATCCCTTTGTCTTGTTTTGGGTAAACGACAGTTCTTGGACAAAAGATCAACAGATCTCAGAAAAATTAAGCTAGAACATGATTATGCAGGCATCGCTGGCGCCGAAAAACTGAGGGAAACGTCCCGTATGCACAATATCTTGAATGCCCAGTAGAAATAAGATTTACCCTAATCAGCAGGTTTCACATTGCAAACATGATGTGTCCTGCCAGAGCATTCGAACAATCTAGAGCAGTAGCTGCTGATGATTATGGTTGTAATGAATTATTTTAAAAAGACTTAGGGGTCACTTATGACGTCAGCAAATTGTCGGTAATTTTTAACCTCCTCCCCCCTCTGTCATTATTCGTCATCATGACAGTACCCCCTCTCAATGTCAGAGGTAAATTACCACAATGACATCATCACAGTCGGAACCGCCCCCATCTACTTCATATCAAAAAACTTGATTTCTGGTCTTTTAATTTGCAGTCATTTTTGAAAAAAGACAGTATTTCACCAGATTTCTGAATCAGAAATTTAACTTGGAAATTTTCCTTCTGATTTTGTAAAACTCTGATAAAAAATTCACAAAAGAAATCAAAAATTAAAAAAAATCCTAGAAATCCTAAAAATTTTTGATGACAGCATCTTTGGCCAAACCCACCTTCCCCCTCGTCATCGATCATCATCATTTGGAAACCCCCTCCCCCTCTAGGTGATGACGTCATATGTGAATAACCCCTAAGGGAAAGGCCAAACACATCTGCATCCCAATTCAACACCTTTGAATCGCTTACGAACCGCTTACGAACCGCTTAAGAACAGCTTAAGACCCGTTGAACAACCGCTTAAAAACCGTTTGAGAACCGCTTAAGAACCGGTTAAAAACCACCAAGAGCCGGCTAAGAACCGTCGAACGACCACTTAAAACCGGCTAAGAACCGCTTAAGAACCACAAATACAATAGGCAGGTCGAATAAAATGGGACGGCAATTAATGTTAAAAACCTCTTGAGTGGTTCTTAAACGGTTCTCACACGGTCCTTGTGCGATTCTTAAGCGGTTCTTAGCCGGATTTGAGCGGTCGTTCGACAGTTCTTAGCCGGCTCTTAGCGGATCTGAAGCGGTTCTGAAGCGGTTCTTAAGC
>JH154878.1:345413-362982 GCA_000226015.1 Mnemiopsis leidyi | reverse complement strand
CAACCTGTCAAAATGAATGCACAAAAGAACACACATAGCTCTTTCAAACGTAGGTTTACCATTTAGAGTTTTCTAAAAAGTTAAATACATTTGCTGCAATGTCAGTGGTGAATAGAAGTTTGTAATTTTGGCGAGAAATTAAACAAGTAAAAATTGCATTATAAAATCTTGACGAGTAAAAGCTTGGGAAAGCTTGGACGATCTTTTAATGTCAAAGTTATTTTACAAATTATAAAACCTGATTGTACATTAGACACTATCAATACTCCAGCATAAAATAGACAACTTGAAATTGTGATCACTGGTCTTAGATCTACATATTATAAGGGTCTTGTCTGGGCTGGACTGGACGATCGCATATGTATAAAAGGAATCTTATTAATATTCAAAGTTTTTATGGACATTCAAGTTGCACAATATTTCTTTTATTCAATATGTTAGGCAAAGATGGCTAGGATGTCCAAGAAGATTATCCTCATAAATGGTGATCCCTTTGTCTTGTTTTGGGTAGATCTCAGAAAAATTAAGCTAGAACATTATTATGCAGGCATCGCTGGCACCGAAAATCTGAGGGAAAACGTCCCGTATGCACAATATCCTGAATGCCCAGTAGAAATAAGATTTACCCTAATCAGCAGATTTCACATTCCAAACATGATGTGTCCTGCCAGAGCAGTCCAACGATCTAGAGCAGTAGCTGCTGATGACTCATGGTTGTAGTGAATTATTTTTAAAAGACTTATCTTGGTCACTATCCCACTGACAGACGTTTGAATCATTCAGGATCTGGAGTTTCCCCGAACCTCCAACATACAGTGCTACAAATTGCTCTATAAGGGTCATTTGCCAATTGCCAAGTTGTCGAAGATTTTAGTTAGGGCGATACTTACCAAACCCATCAACTGTTGATTGGTCTACTTTTTGGTAATCTAGCTCGGTAGATTTCCAGGGGCCGGCCAAATTTTGTGTGTTAGCTAAATCAGGTTTGAGAAACTGTTAAGAACTGATGATAGAACGAAGTTCGACATTTGAACCGCAAGATATAGGTAAATTGGGCTGCCGGACAATTTCACCACATGATTGACAGGGTGGTTTGATCAGTTGATTGGGTACCCAATCAATAGATCTTGTTAACTTTCAAACGACAACTTCACCACAACGACAACTTCACCACAAGTCATGTAATCCTTGAGATATAGAAAATTAAACATAAATCAGAGCCAAAGTCAAATGTTTGTTAAGTTTATTTATTATTAATCAATTAAGAGTATCCAGAGAGGGCTTCGGTAAGGAGGTTCTGGGTAGCTGATAGTTGCCGGTCGGCGGCCTTCCTCATAAGGGACTGTCTGAATTCCAGCTTTTCAGCAACCAGGGTTACGGGAAGGTGTAAGTGTGGTTTGTGGTTGGTGAGTAAAGTAAGGTCTTCTTTTTGTACCACCTTAAATTTTAACTACATGCCCAATTCCCAAGTAAAGCGTCGTGCGCCCATCTTTAAGCTAAGAAGAAACTACTGACTTACTGAAGAAAATTGTATCGCAAGATGTATAAAGCCCAGTGAGAATCCGTAGAGAGTCAGATGGAGCGATGCATCTAGGAGAAGACAAAAGAAGAATACTTCAGAAGCACTAAAGAGTTGCGAAATCGACAAGATCCATGACTCATGCTGTTGTGAACTCAACTGATGACTAGGTCGAGCAGTATTCAGTCCTGTGAAACAGTGGACCGAGCAGCTGCAGCTGGTGGTCTGCCCCACATGACGTGTTTGTAATGAAATGTGAACTATCTTGCTTTGTAATTACGTCATAGAACTCACCATAAGATACCAAGGTCAGTGCTTACGTGAAACTGCCCATGTCCTGTAATCAACTCGGTAACTAAAGATATAGTATTAGGTACAGCCAGAACAAGGAAAATCTGTAAGTAAACGCAGGTCGGTTTATCAATCTCTGAATGTCCCTTGATGTAAATCAATTGTGTTTGTGTATCCTTAGGTGCTAAGAACTTTTCACTTAAGCTCTAAAGTATTAAGCCAATAATCAATAAACTGTCTGTATAGAAAAACACCCTAAAATATATCCCGAGTATTTTAGTAGTGTTTTCTCTTTTTGTACTTTATGTCTTGTACTGAAGATAATTATCTAAAGAAGATACAGTTCAAGTACCTACCATGTTGTGAGTAGTCTTTATACTTACTGTAAACAAGAAGTTTCCCATCACAAGACTCTGCAGATCCCTGTTTATGTATTATAACTTTGTATCCATACACTCCTACAGTTTCCATCTTAGTGATCTTGTGTTTAAGTATCTGAGCTGCTATTTCACTACCCACTCTACTGCTGGTGTTATATCCCTCTATAACCCAGTCTTCTTGTTCCCAAGTTGTTGCTTTACTGAGAACTGCTTCCAGTGTTGCAGATCTTCCTTGTTTCACATACACTGGTGTACATGTCATCTCTAGGTCTGAAATTAAAGTTTTTGTCAATAGAATTTATTGGGAATTAATCGGAATTAGGAAATTGACTTTACGATAAATTGAGGTGAAATATTCTCTTGTAAAAGTTCCGGGAAATGCTTTAACTAATACTAGTTTGGGTTGGGGGTGTGTCTCTGTCGTTTGGTTTGAAAGTGCACGTGCGAATTTTCCTGTAACACTTTGAAGCTGTATCCCTTTTAGAAAATATAATTTTTTTGAATTTTACGTGCCACCTTGCTCTGCAGTCACCAATAGATGAATCATTGAAGTCCAGTGTCAAAACTAGTGCCCCATTGCATCGAATTAGTAACTGGGTATTACACTTGAATATTGTCCAAATCAGGTCGTCTCCATCTAACGGTGGAGGCTCATCAAACTCTGTCATCGTCTCCAAGTCATTAGAGGAACAGTGACCTATAAGATACTTCATAGGATTAGAGTACCTTATCTCAATAAATCTCAATGTCTGCCGGTTAGGGTTCTCAGTATCTGCGTCTTTTTCAGGGTTAAATGTTTCCCCTTCATCAATCAAGTATAGGCTCAGTAAGTCGTTATTTGTGGTTATTGAATGTGTCTTAATTTGAAGTGAGTAGTCATCTGAATCACATTCAATATCACTTGAATAACCTACGTGTGACCAATCGCCCTGACCTGGAGTTATAGTTATTTTAGTACAATTTAATGGTTGTAGGATATGAATAGATGAAGACAGCTCAGTATGTTTCAGCATTGAAATAGACTGCTGGACTATGACTAGTTGAAACTATGTTATCATGATATACAACAAAAAACTACGAGAAACGACATCAACGACACAACAGGGAACCAAGTGTCTGAGAACAAATATTTTTACCACACTCAAACGCTGATCCAGGAGAAGCTAAAAGAAGCAGGTACCATAGGTATGACATTAACTGAAAATAGCTTATTTAGAGAGTATAGAAGAGTAGTTGTAATATTATACTTTTATCATGAAATAAAATGACACAACCGTTTGCGTTGGTTGATGTTTTAAATATTGTTACGGTGCAGCGTTAATGTCAAACTAAAACGTGTCCGACACTTCAAAAGAAACATCAGAAAAGAACAACATATGAAACATTGAATACTGACAGCTACCGTGCCCTAAAAAGTCGTCGATCTTAAATAATAAATGATTAAGACAGGTGTCGGTGGAATGGCGGGTTAATTTTCTGGTCTCGCCCTGCAGTTGATTAAAATCCATGTCGGTACTTTAGAAAAAACTGCAGAATATTTTGCTACATTGAACGTACTGAGTGCCTTGCCAGCGGTCAATGCTGGCTACTATACGAGTAACCTTGTTACCATGACCAACAGTGGTTAGTAAACTAATTACTAAGAACAATTGCTAGTTACCACACCTGCCAGCACAACTAAATTGCCTCCCTGCGATCTTTAAATTGCATCTAAATATTGTGCTCAAGTTTTAGCAAAAGGCATTTAGTAAGAGCCACAATACAATTTTAGGAATAATAAGACTGGTTTCGAGACACCTAAAACCACAAAGATATAAATTGGATGGTACTATTCCAGTCAATCCTAGGAGGGGTGGACGAGACTCAACTATACTGTGATAGGTATATCATCTAGTGGTTAAAGAGAAATGACCGAGTGCAGCTAGATGGGCTCCAGCGGAACCCTCATTCCAAGTGTGTGTTTCACACTGAGGGTTGCTGCCTCAGTATGAGTGCAGTTAGTTAGTGTTGCCACATATAAATCGGATGGAAGATATACAAATAGATGAGAAAGTTTCTAATTTCGAACACGCTAATCATCAGGCTAATCATCAGGCTAATCATCAGGCTAATCATCAGGCTTAACTTTGTACTTAGATGGTGGAGCAGGGTTTAAGGTACAAATAGATAAACAGATGGAGAGAAAAGGCAGGTGGTTTCAGGCCGTGTTCTAATTAATATCAGGTGGTAGAACTTTTGTTGTAACTTCTATGTTGAGCCACTAAAGTTCGTCTTTGTGGATTAGGTCGGGTGGATGAAAATGGATGAGTAAAATAGCAGAGAATTGTTCGGGCCTTGAAAAAGAAAATTACCTCTATTATAGGAGCCGTGGTCCCTAGTCAGTAGTCTTTTAAATCTCCAACTAACCTTGGCACTTTCAGTTTTTTGCTGAACTTACTTCACAAGTTTACTCCGTCGTTTCTATAAGAAACGGTTTTTCAGCAGGAGGTTGAATACTCAGAATATATATCTTTTATGACCGAATTCTGGACATTGAAAAGAGAATTTATCGCTATTCTGAAACAATCTGCCTTAAAGTGAAACAGACATATCTATATCACTATCGCTAAGGTGAGTAAGTAAACAGTACAATAAGATTCTCTAATCGAATAAAAACGTTCAAGATATAAGATATAACCATCAAAAAAACAACAAAACTAGAATTTACCTTCTACAAGCTGCACGATATATTCATGAAGATGCTGTCAACCAGGAGAGTGGCTTATCGTCAAGTATAACAGTCGCAGTAAGTAGTTAAATTTGTTAAGTAGTTAGTAACTGTAATGTTTTATTTATAAAAGTATGAATAACGGTTCAATTTGTAAAAAGGTTAGGAAAGCAATTTGTACAATGAAGAGTCAGACCCAACAATACACCCCATATATTTTTGAATTCATACTCTCCCCTATTATTTAACCGATAGTTTACATAAACTTTCAAAACTTTATGTTACTCGCTATCAAATTTTAACCTACTGTAAACAAGAATCTTCCCACGGCAGGATTGAGCAAAACTGTCTTTTTCAATCTCCAAAAAGTAACTGTACACTCCTGAAACTTCCAACTTGGATGTCTTCTGTTTCACTACCGTGCCACTACGATTACCAGTCCAGCCATCCTGGTTCAGGTGGTCTATCGCCCAATAACCAGAGTTCCAATTCGTTGTTCTACTCAGAACTGCTTCCAAGACTCCAGATCTACCTTGTTTTACGTGTAATACTGGTTTACAGGTCATCTTTAGGTCTGAAATAGGTTTAAAGTTTTACCATCAACGATTATCTTGATCATTGGCATGGCGATAAATGATATTTCGATAATTCAACTGGTGGCATATGTTACATAAATCAGTGAAATCTGTCTCGTATAGGGTCGAAACTATCTCATGATCTGAAGATCCAGTTAGTTCATTCTAATATTTTATGCTTTATTGACTATTGCAATGCCGTTTATCAAGGTTTAACTGAGAAAAACTTACAGAAACTCCAAAAGATTGAGAACAATGCTGTGAGGTTTATTTTTGGTCTATATGGGAAGAAGAGGAAAGAAAGTATTACACCATATTTGAAGCAGTTACACTTTTTACCAGTTCGATTTAGAATTCAGTTTAAAATAGCCTTATTAGTATACAAGTGCATTAATAATTTAGCACCCGACTATTTAAAGTGTCTTATAAAACTCAGAGAGATTAAAAGGAGATATTCTAGACTTGATAATGATTTTTTCTTGTTAAAAGTTCCACCTAGAAGCAACTTTTCAAGGACTGAAGCAGCATTTAGCCACTCAGGGCCTCAGATCTGGAATAGACTTCCCTTTTCAATAAGATCCATTGGTGAACTTGAAAGTTTTAAAACCGCTCTAAAAACATATTTCTTTAATTTGGCTTTTAGCAATAATAAATAGGTCCCTTGTTTTTTGACTTTTTTGAAGGCCACGCTTAAATAACTTAATATTGAATACTTTCGATATTTGATATTTTTAACAGTTGAAGCGTGTTATAAAAGCTAGAATTTATTTTATTTATTTATTTATATATAATATAACCCCAAACGCATCATGTCCTACATTGTGATTCCCACCACCTCCAGCTTACCGTTGTAGCATGTTGTCGGTGGGAAATCTTTAAAAGTTCCCCCGTCTGTACAGGTTAAAGTATCTTCTCCAATCACTGTGAACCAGTCATGATCACAGTACAGTGTGACTATTGCTCCAGCTAGTATTGGGAGTACTGTTTCTGGTACTAGTTTGGGTTGGGGTGTGTCTCCGTCATTTGGATCGAAACTGCACGTGGGCACCGTCCTGTAACACTTTGAAGCTATGTCTCTAGCAGTAAATAGAATTCTGTTAACCATTGGGGGCCACTTTTTCTTACAATTACCATTACGTTCTTCCTTATTAAAGTCCAGCGTCAAAACTAGCAGCCCATTGCATTGAATAAGCAATTGGGTATCACTTTTGGATATGGTCCAAATGTTATTGCTATTGGAGGGCGGAGGAATCTCAAACTCTGTCCTTTTCTCTAAGCCAGTAGACGAACAGTGACCTATGAGGTACATCATGGGATCAGAAAACTCTATCTCGATTAATCTCAATAATCCCCGGTTATGGTTCTCATACTGAACGTCATCCATGAACACTTTTTCCCCTTCTCCGATGAGATACAGACTTAGCAAGTCATGAGTTGTGGTTGGTGACTTGGTCTTGATTTGAAGTGTTTGTGCACCTGCATCCCATTCAATGATATTTTCTTTGTTCCCGTTGGACCAACCTTCTTGACCTGGAGCGTTAGTATCGTATAGAATTTAATCATTTACTGTTATTATTGCATCATCGTAATGTCGTGCCTAAAAACTACAAAGACAATTTTTTACTGATATTGACTACTGAATTCAGTTCTTCAATATCATATGAAAGAACGAACAACACAAGTGTCCCACGAAAATATTCTCACCACAAGTAATAGCTGATCCAAGAGACGCTGATAGAAGCAGGTTCCAAAGGTATATTAGCATTAACTGGAGTTATACTGGTTTAGAGGGTATATTTGTAACTGGACTGTGATCATGATAACTGAAATCACTGTGCAGGCAAAATAATATTTGCTTTAAAAGGACCATTGCTTGATATTTAAAAGGTGCAGCTTTGCAGGTAAACTGAAATACTCCCAACAAAAATACTGTAAAAGAACATTGGTAACTCACAACTTTTAAGCAAGGAAGACTGGCAGCTACTGAACCGTGAAATGCTGTAAATCTAAAATAATCAATTTTAAAAGCAGGTGTCGTTGGAATCGGATGAGTTAATTTTCTGATTTCGGGCACGTTATTTCAACAAAACAAATTGATGCTCCTGTCAGTAAAATGGTAGGACAGGAACAAAAAGATAAAATAGATAAAAAAACGAAAGCAGGTGTTCTGAGGCTTGGTTCTATTCAAAACGACTGGATGTTACTTGGTTAGAGTAGGAGGTACAGGTCTCACGACAATTCAGGGGTAGGGGGGGGGGGGTAAAAATTAAGTGGTCTATAAGTAATGAATCGTTACCTGACACTTTCGATTTCCAATCTCCAAATTAGCTTTATCGATATTTGTAGTTAATGATTCCTCCAGCAAGATCTTAATGGTATTCCACCTGTACTATACAAGTAAACTATTGCGTACAGATCTAATATTAAACTTTATCAGTGATATCTTTATCACTTACACTATACAGACACAGTTGGAGTTCATGTTTTATGATGTCATGTTTTATGATGTCAATGATAGCATCAGTTCTTTAATCTTTTAAAGTTCAATCAATAAGGTAAGCTGTAGCCGAAGGCAATTGATGAAATTGGCTATCGCCACTTTGATAAACATTGATCAGTTACAATATTGAAGTGATCGTACTCACCGTTTGGTCAAGTAGCTAACCTCTAAATTCGAATATGCTAAAAGTACTTGTTATATGTTATATTTACATGAATATCATGTTAAATTCTAGTTTAAATTCTAGTTGGTAAAACATAAACATGATTTAAAATATAATCGACCCAAAAATACATCCCATGTATTTTTTGGTCTTCCTCTTGAAAAATCAAAAACATGACAAAAAATTTCAACTAAAACGGCACTCAACTTCAAGCTGAGCTTACTTACCATAGATCATCTATACTTACTGTAAACAAGAAGTGTCCCCTCACAAGACTGGCTTGATCCCTGTTTCTGTATTATAACTTTGTATCCATACACTCCTACAGTTTCCATCTTAGTGATCTTGTGTTTAAGTATCTGACCTGCTATTTCACTACCCACTCTACTGCTGGTGTTATATCCCTCTATATCCCAGTCTTCATGTTCCCAGGTTGTTGCTTTACTGAGAACTGCTTCCAGTGTTGCAGATCTTCCTTGTTTCACATAATACACTGGTGTACAGGTCATCTCTAGGTCTGAAAGTTAAATTATCATCAATGGAATTTATTAGGAATTAATCGGAATTAGGAAATTGACTTTACGATAACTTGAAGTGAAATAGTCTCTTGTAAAAGTTCCGGGAAATGCTTTAATGAATAAACCTTTATCCTGAAAATGCATCAACTAACCTCTTGTACATGTAGGACGTGTTTCAGGAGTTAAATCCCCGCTACTATTACAAGTTAGAGTATAATCTCCAGTCAGTGTGAACCAGTCATGATCACAGTACAGTGTGACTCTTGTTCCAGCTAGTATTGGGAGTACTGTTCCTGGCACTAGTTTGGGGTTGGGTGTGTCTCCGACGTTTGGTTCGTAACTGCACGTGCGAATTTTCCTGCAACACTTTGAAGCTGTATCCCTTTCAGAAAATCTAATTTTTTTGAATTGCTTATGCCACCTTGCTCTGCAGTCACCGATAGATGAATCGTTGAAGGCCAGTGTTAAAACTTGTACCCCATTGCATCGAATTAGTAACTGGGTATTACTCTTGAATATTGTCCAAATCAGGTCGTCTCCATCTGACGGTGGAAGCTCATCAAGCTCTGTCATCGTCTCCAAGTTTGTAGAGGAACAGTGACCTATAAGATACTTCATAGGATCAGAGTACCTTATGTCAATAAATCTCAATGTCTGCCGGTTACGGTTCTCAGTAACTGCGTCTTTATCAGGGTCAAATGTTTCCCCTTCATTAATCAAGTATAGCCTCAGTAAGTCGTTATTTGTGGTTATTGATTGTGTCTGGATTTGAAGTGAGAAATCATCTGAATCACATTCAAATTCACTTAATTTACCTACGTTTGGCCAACCGCCCTGACCTGTAAAGTTTGTGTATTTTTTTTCGATAAATCCGTCTATAATTTTACGACAAATGATAAAATATCATTATATATGTAAGCAATATAATGTCATAATCAAACACAAGGAATCTTTTAAATTTATAATTCATCGTCCCAAAAGCAAGTGTGCAAACTGCAGCAACAAGCAACTATTTCTTACCACATGTTAAAGCTGACCCAGTAGAAAACTTCACAATTAAGAACCATGCACATAGACTGAGCAGCATCGACTGAAATTCAAAATATGAAATGCGATAGTTGAGTGAACATGTTAATCTAAATATTAAAGATAGGAATAGCCAGAATTGACTGATGATCATTGACGCAACCAGCCCATTGTTTTATTGTCGTCACGAGAAATCTCTACTCGAAGAAAAGATAGTCAGATAGGATATCCTGAGCCATTATAACAGTTCATCCTAAGCCATTATAACAGTTCAAAAGCAAAAATAAGTGCCTAGACTAAGTGCAGCCGTAAAATATGTTCGACAATCCCGAACAACAGTTTCTTGCATGAACGAGTTATCCTTGAAATCTTCGCTCCCCACAACCCGCACCTGGGCGAACTGACCTTTAATTATCGATTAACCTCCTCTAGCTGTCCTCATATTCCGATTTCCATCACGAAAATTCATCTTGAAACCACTGCCGAGCTACGGCGAACGATTATGTCTGGAACAGGTCCTTAATTCTTGCTCCATGTCTCAATGCCAGGTGTTACTAGACTTGGTCCTTCCATCTTCAACTCCAGAGGGACATCCAATATAATGATATACTAGCCATGGTGATAATTTTCAAAGTAATTCAAGATTTTTGCACCGTAAATCCCTCTGATAATTATGATTATAGAAAGGAAAGTTCCAAAATAGGAACCAGTGACCGCTCATTCGTTCTTGTATTATCAATAGAAAAATAAAAGGCTCCAACCGGATAATTTTTGCTGGCTGTTACTTGTTAGCACTCAATAAATACTTCAAATAATCATCATTGCTATGATAAGGTTCTAAAGGCTTACCGATGGTAGCACCCAAGAATGTGCAGATTCCAGTCATTGTTAGGGTATCAATTATGACATGTGATCAGCTAGTTTAGGTTTCAACAAAACGCTTACACCCGAGGTTTTACTGTTAAAGTAAAGTTGGGTCACATCAGGTCACATTTTTATAAGGATCAGATTTGAGTCAGATTCGCACTTGATAAACGTTTACATTTCAGCTTCTTGTAGACTGCCTTACATTCCAGCACGGTGTTATTCGACATGGTGTTTCTATAGCTCTATAGGCGATTAAAAAAGTCAATAGGTACCTCAAATTTCGAAAGGAAAGGTTCAAATTGCAAAAGAAATTAAGATGTTATATAATCAACAAATATATTTGATTCATTTAAAAAATGTACAGTTTTATAAAGTATGGTGAATAATAATCAAACATAAATTAAACGTGAAATAAACAGTACCATGTGTTGCAGGCAACCTAGATCACATAAAATGCCGTAGACCTTGAGGACTGGATGCTCTGGAAATTATTCAAATGTTGGAATGTATCCTGGACCGTAGGTATCTAGTTTAGTTTCAGATCAGATTTAGTCAGATTTCTTTCCTCGAACGTTATCATTTCTTCTATCGTACTTCAACTGTTATCTCGATTAAAAACTGTTGTGTCACTAAAAAGTGGGACATGAACTTCTTTTCACAGCTTTTTCAGCTTCTTTGAATCTACGTTCTATTTTTAGCTATATGGGCCAGGAATTTTAAGTGATGATCTACATCCGTCGTACTTCCAACAGAGCTATACGGCAGTTATGTAATATACTAATATAGTAACGTTATGTAGTCACTCTGCATGTGCGAGTATAATGTACAGGAACTTTGTGTGCAACATAATACAGTAGCAATTTAGTACTGCTTGTGTTGTGGTTAAGTGTTAGTAGGTTGATAAAACTTAACTATATCATTTAAACTATTTCAACACTACAAATTAAATAAATCTATTGAGGCAATGTTGTATTAAAGTGCTGATGATAAAGTTTAATTAATTAACTTCTACACAACTTGAAATTCGTCTCATTGCTCAAAACCAGCCGTTCTAAAATCCAATGTTAAAAGTAAAATAAGTGAGTGCTTTAAATGCTCCATATCTTACTTGTACTTGTACTTGAAGAGGTCTCCTCCTAGTCGTTGGAGTGGCCTGCATCACACACACCTCTTTGGCGGCGTAACATGTTCCTCCACTGTACCCGATTTGCAGCCAAAGCTTCGGTTTTGCTGTTATTGATGTCCTTAACACCGGTAAATGTGGCTGCATCCTCAAGTACACATGACTTCCAGTCCTTTCGGGGTCTGCCCCTCGACCTCTTTCCATAATTGGGCTTCCAGTTTAGCAGGAACTTCGGAATTCTGTAGTCCGGCATTCTCACTACATGACCGTACCAGCGTAGTCTGGCAGCACTGATGAAAGTTTCTACAGGCTTGATGCCAGCACGTCTAAGCACTTCCTCGTTGGATACGTGATAAAACCACTTGATCCTCAGAATCCGTCTCAGAGAGGTCTGATGAAAAACCATATCTACTGTCTAGTTTTTTAATGTTAAGTAAAAAATGTTTGCAACACTTAAGTACGCTGTTCAGTTTTATATGACCTAAATATTTAAAATAAGTGTGTTCAATGTTGTATGATGCATCTAGTTCTTTTGGCGAGGCACTCTAACTATTTCTCAGAGTTAGATCATGGGCAATATTTTCATCATGATATTCAGTTGTACAATGTACAATGCACAATGCACAATGCACTGTGCAGGACGCTTGGTTTGTTGTCTGTTGTTATTACTGTCTGTCACCCTAACCCACACTCTCTTGGTTTCTTTATACACACGTTTTAAGGAGCTCACCTCATTATTCTGCAGATAACTTGAGATAATCTTAACCGAGATAATCTAAACTGAGATAATCTAAACTGAGATACTTTAATCTGAGATACTCTAAATACCCTGTCTGACGTATTGCTATTCTCTTTCTTGACTTTAGCTGTGCCAACTATAAAAGGATGTATAACAATACCATTATCATTGTAACCGGAAGTGCATCTACATACACGTGCAGAGAGAGAGAGAGAAAGATGAAGCTGTGTCTTTGTAAAAACATCACACTTTAATGTAAGTTGTGAGATAACACTATTTTGCGTGTGAAGTATGCACGTGCAGACTGCTAGGAGAGAGATACTCGTAAAAGTTGTGATCCTGTATTTGAACATCGTAAAAGTTGTGATCCTGTATTTGGACACCGTACTGGAGGGAAGCTATATTGGGGTTACAAAACCTGTAAGTATAAGAGCGTCAGCTCAGTGTATTGGCAGCGTTCCAATATTGCAACTTTTATTAAGTGTGTGGAATGTGGTTTGTAGGGTTGTCAGTTCTCACAGCGTGGCGCATGTAACGTCCCTCTAAACAGTGTGTAACTAAAGGTCTGACCTGACCTAAATAACGTTTGTTTATGCTCGACACTTCGTGGTATAAGGGGTGAAGTGTAACAATTACAGAACATTTTGTGGAGGAGTAATTTTGTGTGACTAAATAGTAAATATTTAACTGTGCTACAGTTACACCTTGAAAAGAGAAATGAGATCATTGCTGATCATAACCCCGAAGGCAGCACTAAGCACACTGTACTGAATATATGGTAGCTATGGGGGGTTTTCTTGTAATAGATATAATGGTGTGTTTCCTGTAATAGATATCCTATATCTTCCTCTCTACAAGCCTAACATTCTAAACGTGATATAAACCAGGACCTTTGGAAAATGACAAAAATGTGTTCTACTGACAAAAATGTGTCCTACTGACGTTCTACAGTCCAAGTAAGCCCGTCCTACGGACGTAGAGTCTCCGGCAGTTTGTCTCAATGTCGCTCTACTGAAAACTTGCAGGTTGAATTAGAGTTCAGCACTCAGTAGATGTCACTGGCTTGCTCTGACTATCACGGATTAGCGAAGATGGAATATTACTGTTGTTTACTTGGCATTGTAAGAATTTTGTACCAAGTTGGACTTATACTTTACCGAGCAACTGCGTAAATTTTCTGTGACCTTGTCCAAATAATGGAATAGTAAATTCCGGTTTAAATTTTAGAGATTCTCCGCTTACTTGGTATTAGTTCCGCAACTTCTGGGTCAGAGTTAATTCTGGAATGTAAGGAATTTAACCGGGCCCACGCATTTCACGGTGTGGTCCTGAAATTAAAAATTAATGTAAGCCACTAATCCCCAATTGAGGTTTAACTTTGTAAAGGTATTAGCTAGTTCTAGTGTGTTCTTATTACACTGAAACAATCATGACATAGGTCTATGTTTTACAAAAACACCTGAACATATACGCTATACGCTATACAATGAATAAACCCGTCAAAAACATGTCAGTCAACAGCATCCCCGGTACTTACTATAGTAGTGTATAGTACACTATTATAGTACACACGCATCTTATCCCATGCTTATGGGATACTGAAATAACCATTGTTACAAGAATTGTACCCATTTCTCTGTAAAATACAGAATTTATTACTGTAACATTATCCTCATTGTTTCACTAAATATTACAATTCTCATTCACGACCTCGAACCTCATATCACAATATCTCAAACTTGTAAAAGTTGTCAAGGTTTTCCTAACATTATGTACGAAGTTAAGGAATAAAGATGCCTATTGCGCTAAGTACACTCATTAGTAACCTGTCAATATAATTGTAAAACTCGCTACGGGGTAGTTAAATGTTCGGAACACCTCTATGAGCTCATCAATTTCCCTTTAATTTTCACGATGGAATGTGCGCCACTGTATTGCATGTGTTCCAATAGTGTCACCTGTTAGATTTATTTATATAAGTGATGATTTCTCCAAAGCTATAACTCACAGGTACTAGATTTAGTTAAGGCTAAGTTAAGACTAAAAATAAGATATATACTTTGCAAGTGTCAACAAGCTCTACATAATACGTGATGTGACAGCACTATAAAAATTGGAAAAGTTAAATCGTGTCAGGCAAGTACATATAAATATGCACTAGAAACAGTAAATGTTAAGTCTACTCTGCAGCCCAGTGTATTCTTACAACTAACTCAGTCCTCCTACTCTGGTCCTTGGTTAAGATAAAACATAGGTTGCCGCACGAGATTCTCATCTCTACCATGCAATATTAGGAATTTTCAAAATATGCACCAGGAACATTATTTTTACCTTGAACAACGTTTTGAAAATGGAATGTAGACTTTTGAGGAAATAAAAAGAATGTACACTTTTTATTGAGCTCAGGAAAATTCTTTTCTGGAGCTTATATACTTGCGGCACTCTGCAGACTGTTTTCTATAATGTTACTTATTCTATAACTTATTGTATTTCCTTTACAGCAGCACAATTCCGTATAATTTTAGTATAATTCCCCTCCACTTGTTTCGCTAATTACAGTAATAATAAACAATTTAGGATAATGGGTAGCTATAAAAGAGCCGCCTACCACTACTTATTCCAGCAGAGTTGGTAGAGAGCCTCACGTCGGACATGCTATAAAGTAGTCGGACCACCGTGTTTATTTACATGTATCAAGTGTATATTCATGAATATGTTTTCTGTATAATCTACAGGTAAAAGCATGCAATGATTTGTTTACTTGTCCACATTGTTCAAATCTGGTGAAGTTGGTTTATGTGTTGTCTGGTGTGTGTTGGTAATTACAAGTATTATTCAACTTCAGTTGTATTACTTTGCTAATTTTTGAGTAAAATTAATATAGTAATTACACCGTAGTAATACCACTGGAGTGGTATTACTTTAGTAATACCATTATAGTAATTACACTCCAGTGGTATTACTAATTCATATCCCGAAATCGACCTTAAACGCGATTCTAACCAATTTTTTCTGCTTTGGGCAGTTAAGTTAAGTACAGAGCGGGCCAAAATTAACTTCTGATTTTGTTTCAATGTGTATCTAGGTCCATGTGGTTGATATTTTCGAGAACATTACATTAAGTCAAATCACATTCAGGCCAATTTTCTGTGAAAATTTCTGCATTTTTAGGTCTTTTAAGGCCCTACAGTCCCAATATAGGTAATTCTAAATGTAATTCGCCCACCTTTTTGTTGACAAAAGGGTTCGATGGGGTGACAAAAAAAAGTCGAGTAAATATCTCTACTTCAAAAATTGGAAGAGAAAAAGCCAAATCACGCATTTGTACTAGATAAGCCTCTGTGAGGAACAATTTTTCCTAGCCAAAATCACGTATACTAGCTAGTTGTCAAAAGCTATGTCTATGGACTTACAGCAAAACTTTGAGCAGTATATCTTGAGATATGACCTAACTACGTCGGCGTCCTATTTCCTGTAACGACAAGCACACATAACGACGTCATCAAAATACGGCCCTCTGTTTTCAAACAAAACAGATACTAAAATCAAAGAACAGATAACTTGAACTTAGGTCTGTCTGCCGACACATATTTAACAGGCGCCTCTATGCTCCGACCCTCAGGGCTCCTTCCCTGTAATTGGTAGGGAGATGACACGTGACAGTAGACATGGTTACCTATTGGTTGCGGGACTCTACGCTCTCACTATATTCGGGCTGGGTTAACTAAACCATTCACTTTATCGTTTGCAAATCATCAGTAAGATAGGGGGCTCTCAAATGTTTGATAATTTTCCTGATATTAAACGGTTTGGATAAGTGAACAATTGGGCAAAACTGTGCCTTACGTGGACTAAACTAGTAAAATGCTTGATTTCGCTTTACTTTTCCTCTTTCAATTCTTGAGAGCTTGATATATTAACTTGAAATTTTTCATTTTACCCCAGCTGTTATTAATAACGCAGTTGAATAATACAGTAATACCACTATTGGTATTGCAATTACCATACGTAATTCCACTCGCAAGCTCGTGAAATTACTTCAATAAATCCACTCGCAAGCTCGTGAATTTATTGCATTAATACCACTCGCAAGCTCGTGGTATTAATATGGTAATTGCACTACCAATAGTGTTATTACCGTATATAATTACAGAATCCTGTATACCAAGGTCGCTAATACAATGGAATATCATTATTATTGAGAGCTAGTACAGTTTGTAAGTCTACAAACTGTGGTATGCAAATTCTGTCTGAACTGAGAATTCCCCCGATATAAGGAGCTGAGATATTGTATCTGAGATATTGTATCTGAGATAATGTATCTGAGATATTGTATCTAAGATCCAAAACATTTGGTGTTGTGAAGTGAATACTTTCATCACTTTATACTTATCGTCTGGAAGAAGCTCTAACTGAATTAGCGAATAAATTTACTGCTCTTTTTGTCTTGGTAAACAGTAGTTGGTAAACTGTTTGTAAACTGTTGGCAAACTGTTTGTAAACTGTTTGTAAACAGTTGGTAAACTGTTGGTAAAGTGTTGGTAAACTGTTTGTAAACTGTTGGTAAACAGTTGGTAAACTGTTGGTAAACTGTTGGTAAACTGTTGGTAAACTGTTTGTAAACTGTTGGTAAACTGTTGGTAAACTGTTGGTAAAATGTTGGTAAACTGTTGGTAAACTGTTGGTAAAGTGTTGGTAAAGTGTTGGTAAACTGTTGGTAAACAGTTGGTACACTGTCGGTAAACTGTGCTGCCACTATGCGTACACTTAAGATCTAGTTTAACCGTTGACACTAGTTTAACCCTGACACCAATGATTTACAGTACTTGTAACTGTCGGCTGCAGTATCACGTGTCATAACAGAAACATTTTTCTCCCCTTCAACAACCAAGATGCTGACTTACTTCACTTACTAAACTTACTAAACTTTAAAATCTGTTCTTGAAATTCTAGCAGTAAATCGATTAACGCACGTCTTGTAGAAATATTTTAACATTGTGTTGTTAGTAGAACAATCTCACATTCAGCCTGCCATGCTTCTCGCAAATCTGAAAAGTAAACATCGTATTTTTCCTTCAGTTGAAAAGTTAAGATGTAGCGGGAAATAAGACAGCCCATATAATCTGTAGCAGACTTTGAGAGAGAGAGAGAGAGAGAGAGG
>JH154878.1:322602-336496 GCA_000226015.1 Mnemiopsis leidyi | reverse complement strand
GGGGAGGCAACGTTTGTTTAGGGGAGGTAACGTTCGTTTAGGGAGGTAACGTTTGTTTAGGGGAGGTAACGTTTGTTTAGGGGAGGTAACGTAACTTGTTTAGGGGAGGTAACGTTTGTTCAGGGAGGTAACGTTTGTTCAGGGGAGGTAACGTTTATTCAGGGGAGGTAACGTTTGTTGCTATATCTTGGAACCGGGTGAGTTTGTGAATTGACGAATACACAGACTTACTACTTTACTATCATTAGAATAAGGTTAGCCCGTCATAAATTTAGAAGCGACCGATCACAGTAAAAAATTCAGAGTAGACGACAGAAATTCACGTTCTTTACTGGAAAACGGACGACGAGAGCTATGATTATGATATAACTTTTAAAGGATATCAAATTTTAACAAATAAACGGATATTTTATCTGTAAATTAAGGAAATAATCACAAACCTTGACAATAGTGATATCTTTACTTTGAGCAACGGACAATAGAAATATCGCTAGTACAAAGAACTTGGACATGTTGGAGAAGGCTGAGGTTGTAGTGTTTTAAGATATCTTTATCATAGATCAACAGTTGAAAATATCTGAAATATTTATAAACAGAACTTTATAAGTAGAACTTTGAAATATGAAAAGGTGAATGATATTAAAATGTGCAGCGGTGATGTTTTGCGTCCACGATACTAAAATATTAAGCACTTAAGCAGTTAGAAATATGAAAACAAAGCATAAGTAAACACGATTACATTTAGATATCACGATCGTGATTATAACATATATTTGCGCTTCCGACATAACATTACCACGCCTGCACAGAGCAGCATTATAGGGAATTCTACATTCCTTGGAGGCAAACTCAATTTGCATAAAATGCGGGGATAAGGTACTGACCATGACCATGGAACACTGGGATTCTCCGCATAGTCAATGCAAACGGTCAAATAAAATGGATATTTTGAGCATAGTTTTGAACATTTGCCTCATTTAACTTTTCTAATTTTTAGCTATGGTCAAAGTTTAATACAATTTGATTATGTCATCCCGGTCTGAGCAATGCGGTCTGAGCCAAAAGATGAGATACAAACGAAACGTGAAAGATACGACTAAAAAACAAGGAAACTTAAATAGTTCTAAAAGAGATCGAATCAGTTTAAACTCCTAACGTTTAAACGTTCCCTAAAAACGTTAAGTTTCATGGTCCCCATGGATATAGCTCTCAGGCCACGTCACCATATCACTAAGTGTTCTATAAGAATAATATTGTTTGTGACTTCTGAGACCAAGATCATCTTTACCTCCTGGGGATTAAGTCATGTTGTAAACGTGCTATTTTTGGAAAATCCTCTAAGATTTTATGTACTTACTTTGATTTACTTAGTAATCACATACCTCAATGCAGTCACACCGGACTAGAATATATTTGTAATAAACACGCTCAACTAAAAGATTGGACTTGAACTGTTTTGTAGGATTTAAATTAAGTGTATGGATCAATTTGTAATCTTTACCAGCAAATGCAATTTATTACGTGATCTTATTGAAAATTTGGTCGAAATAGAATGTGATATGCAACAAAACAACTTAGACACACCAGCAAAAAGCAGCTCTGCAATAAATTCAGTTTTGCAAAACAAGATTTTGTAATTCATAAATCGAATGATCGTCGCTACAGCAGTACAACCCTTCGAATTTCATTCTGTACCGACCACCATGACCGGAATACTTTCTAAACTACTATTATACAAATAATTTTAGTATGATTATGATTTTGAACATCGAAACGTGATTAACAATTAACAACTTGTGTCCCTTGTCCGAGTCTATTTGGAGAAAACAAGAAATTTTGCACAATTAGATTCTTCTATAATACTTCACGACTACACCAGACATAATCAGGAGAAAGGTTTACATCGGACAATAGAACTACTAATGGATAGGTACTAAAAATAGATTCAATAAATTGTATTTAATTCCCGGAAAATAGTCAGACCATACAAATGGATGGGGTCTATCATCTTCATAATCGTTAATAAACTTTTCTTAACAGATGGTATGTTAGTTAAAGCAAAAATTCTACAAAAATACGACAAAAATTAAAAGTAGAAAAAAATTCAACTAAGAAAATCATCGATACAATAACGGAGGGCAAAAGTATTACTTAAATTGAGACCAAGAGGTGCCAATGATTCGGTAGATTCTTGAGACAGATACAGATACTAGATAGGATACTAGATAAGAAAGTCGAAACTTCAAAGAACTATCAAGTTTTCTGGAGGAGGTACCTTAAACTATGTAGAAGAGTAGACTTTATAAGGAGCAACTGGAGCAGACGTTTTAACTGCAGGTTGTATATTTCATATTTTGGAGCGATTACACTCACGAATATTTAGAGTGTCTCCACTGCTAACTAGAGCTTGGTTGTTGCATCTTAAATTTAGTACCAAGACTACATTCTTGGTAGATCTTTAAGTTGAAGTGTTAATTCTATAGAGATGTTATTCACTTGGCAGTGACACGAAACGAAATGAAAAATCGATGATTAAAACCATTTCAATACAACCGGAACGAACCTTAGTCCTGTATTATAGGAGATGGGAGTGCCTGAACAATATCATGATGGCACTAGATATTTTGACATGTAGTCGAACACGGACTTTAACTGTCACTTGAGAACGGCAAGAATTAGGTTAAAGCGAAACTGCTAAACAAATTTTACAGAGTGATCTAGCAAAGAGTATCACTGTCAACTACTCTAAAAAGCAGCTAAAAGTTACAGACAAATCAGCTAACACAATATAATCGGCAGACTACAAGATTGTAACTATAGCAGCGAACAAAAATGGAGATCTCTACTCGATCACCCACTGACACGAGTCTGTACTTTCTCAGACTGACAAAAACTTTAAAAACATATCACATCACTCTTACTTCACTCTGGAACATCAGCCAGGATTGCCACTTACCCGGACTACTACCTCAGCTCGTGCTATAACGCGGGTGTCAAGCCCGCTCGAATCTGAGTTTAACAATACAACCCCCCTCTCTCTCGTGCTACTTGCCGAGTTTACAGCTTCTCTAATCGATATTTTATATGCTTCTATCTGCCTCCACGCCCAGCCCGCCTAGATCCAGTCGGGATGTCTACACTCGCCACACAAACAAAAAACCGTTGACGGATTCGGGAAACCGTACATCATACTGTCCTAGAATCTTGATAGTTCTCTCTCTTGTGGCAGGGTTATCTTGGTGTTAGGTCATGAAATCATCCTGCAAACACAGGCCGTGATTGTCTGATTGTAGCGGTAATACCGAGATATCATCTAGATATAGATCTTGGTTATCAGGGTGATCTAACACAGGTGTAGGGGTAGGAATCTGGTTTTTGGGTGGTTGGGAAGTTTCCCAGGCTTCCTTGGCTCACTGCTGCATCCGGTGTAGGGGTGTTAGCTATTTGTGGAATTTTTAACTGAAATCTTTTAAATTCTTCACAAGGTCAGGTAACCACTCAAGACAGTGGCTTTGATCTATTAAGATCCCGTCTTACTTTTCGTTTCACATTCTTAGCTCCAGTGCAATCGTAAATAAATCGTTTAAAATCACAAACACTGAAGTTCACTTTACAGGCCAGGACTACTAGTACTAAGTTTAGAAGTGACTCACGAAGGAATCATTCTAATTACAATAGTACAAATTAGCTTACTTTCGTGATCCAGACCCTGTGGTGACGAAATCTCCAATTAATCTGCAATGTTTCAACAGTTCCTCGCGTTTGTGCGTGTGTGTGTGTGTGTTGGTGTGTGGCGGGGCTTTGAGTTTCCAGTCTGAGTCTCGGAGACGATTCAGTTAATAAACGCTCGTGCTGTAAACACTGCACAGAAGATGACCCTTATAAGGGATACATGCAACCACCACCATCCCCGAGTTATATGTTTTTAACGGTAAACTAATCTTTATCAAGTAAAGTTTAGTCTAGACGGATAAGTTGTGTACACCTTAACTCCCTGAGTTCCCTCTACTTCTCACTCCATTGCCGGGTAACGCACCAGAAGTTGTTAGAAGAAACCCTGTAAGTTTGTATCCAGACGTTTGGGCATGAGATAAGTTCGGATAACCGTAGACCGCTCTTCTTTATGCCGGAGAGAGGTCAGTATCTTGTCCTTGACTTTCAAGTATGACTTGATTATTTAATGCCATAGAACTAAATCATGTAAATGATCTAAATAATGACTAATAAAATGGACCAGTTTGAGAAAAATGTTCAGCAGAATTGTCTTTCTTGGTCGTTGATTAGATTGTTAATATAGCAGACTGTAGATCAGACTTCACTTTAAGTGATCCAAAGTTACTTAAACGTTCTGTCAATAATTGCAATAAAAGAGTACCTACTCCCGATGCAGAATCTAAGTCATGAAACCCTGAAGTTAATAGAACTATAGAAGTTCTACATCGCGAAGAACTTCATGGAAGTTCTACTCCACAAAATGATTAATGGAAGTTCTACATCCTATAGACAAGTCTATTCCTGCATGTTACCGACCCGGCCAGTTCACCCCTCTACTTGTTACCGACTATCCCACTTCACAACATCCTGCCCTTCCTCCTGCGGGGGAGGGGGTGTATGGCTTTATATGGCAGGGTGTATTGTGATCAATGTGATCAGTGTGACACGTTGTTAATGTTCAGGATAGGTCAGTCTGTGGTTTTGTCTTATATCTGGTCTGTGTTTTTTGTCTGTGTGCGTGCACTTTCAATTGAAGAAGAAATGGAAATTGTTGTCAAGAAATGAATTAGTTATAGAAATGGATTAGGAAATTATGATGATCAAGCGAGATTAATCAATTAACTTTACTAATTAACTTTAATTTGATAACCATTTAACCAATTAACTTTAATTAGATTACCAATTAACCGTACAAAGACAAGTTTATTGATACAACTTCTCTAAAACTTTTTACTTGCAGGATTATCCGAACACATCAGAGCTCCTCTCCCCTGATAACATCGATTACATCAGAGCACAGACATTCGCCCGGGTACGTACACTACCATACTGCTGTACTCTTTAATTGTTCCGGACTGTTCAAATAAATCTTTGAAATACATGAATATTTATTTTGCTTAAAGAATTTAAAGACTTTCAACATTCCCGGGGCCCTTCGACGAAAATTTGGGACTGGAGCTGGAGGTTGATGCAAAGAACAAAAATTGGTCAAAAGCACCTTAGAAAACTTAAACGTTAATCAAGTAACAATGCGCATACAAATAAGGTCCGAGATCAGTGCAATCTTCACGACAAAGATGATGAATGACGTTGCGTTGACACTCGCTGTTCATACATTTAAACTGTTAATTTGGTCGATGACATGCAGCACCCACTCAGTCATGACAAGACTTGCTGATTTCCCATGTCTTGGTACACACACTACAAACCTTAAAGTTCACCCTCTTTCCAGGCTTCAGCTTCTTAGTGTTATCTTAAATTTACTACCGCCTATTTACAAGAACATTTAATGTGATAAAATCCAAATCCAAATCTAAATTCAAAATAAAACTTAAATCAAATTAAAGTTTAAATTTCGATTTGGATTCAAATTCAGATTCAACAATCCAATCTCTCTGGGTTTCATTTAGATTCCCCCGCCATCACACTAACCCCAGTTTCCACTCCCCCACCATCACACTAACCCAAGTTTCCACTCCCCCACCATCACACTAACCCAAGTTTCCACTCCCCCACCATCACACTAACCCCAGTTTCCACTCCCGGTTTTTACTCCAGGAAGTAGCAGGGTTCGCTACCAACCTTCCAGTTCTAGAGTTTATGACGAACCACCACGGTAAAGCTGACGTGGCGATATTCGACTTCTCCGCCATCAAACAAGCCGCTAACTCTACCGTTGTACTGGAGAGAAAGGGACACAAGTTGGTGATGTGTCTGGTGGGTGACTCCCTCCTGGAACCGTTCTGGCCTCAAGGTACCGGGTGTGCCCGGGGTTTCCTCTCTGTTGCTAACTCCGCCTGGATGTTCAAGAAGTACTTCTCAGGTGGGGACGTGGTACTTTATTTCTTAGAAAAGTGAAGGAGTTGTCGTGTGTGGGTTTGATTTAATGCTTGAATAACAGAATCATGAAATGTTTTGAATAATGAAAAGTCTTGAAATTTGTCGAACATTATCATTTCAACTTCTAGCTCCTTACTTAGAACAATACCCTTAGAACAAAACCCTTTCAACTTTCCCCAAAACTTCCACGACAAGATCTAACTAGGATTATTTTAACGACATATCCCCTCCGTACACAGGTGTATCGATATACGAGGTTCTAAGAGAACGAGAAAGTTTGTTCAAACTCCTCGCTCAAAGCTCACCCATGAAACTCAACTCAAAGCACGACAAATACACGATCGATCCGAGCACCAGGTCAGTTGCAGTCTGGAGTTTCAGGAAATTGTTGTTTCGTGCAGAACGCTGAGACATACAAATTGCATCAAATACCCATTCACATAATTGCTAGTTCACATAAAAATAACGTAATGAAATTTTGTTGGCGCTTAATTTGTAAGATAGACGTATCAGATATTATTATTTTGTGGTTTCGGAGGGAGAAAGACTCCATTTGTAGTGAAGTTGACTGTCTATTGATAGGTGGAAATATTAATGTTTCGCTGGATGGCGGCTTTTGAACCCCGTTCATTCACCACTTTCGCTGAACGGCGTAATAATGTGATCCTTTATGAACTTATCTAATTAATTTCCTTCATTCTAGTACTGGGAATGGTTCGTAACTAGTAACCTTGTGCGTGGCACGATTTATCTAAATCGGGAAATATTGTCATGAGAAATAAGGAGAGAGAAAGGACCCCTTCCTAAATGTCTAAATATCAAAAAGCGACTCCAAATTCTCTAATTTCCAAATCACATTCCTGTTAGGTACAACTACTGGACAGTGTCTGCGGAGCAGTTTGAAGTGTTTCACCTTTACAACCGTGAAGACACTCCCATTGTCAACAATTACCAGGTTTTTAGCCGACAATGGCTTGAATCTATATTTTTAGAAATTGAATGATAATCAAATAAAAATGGCTGGCAAATATTCAGTAATAAATCAATTTGCTATAATAAATTACTAGGCTAATTAACTAATTAACTAATTACTCAGGGAAGTACGGTAGCCTTGAATACCCGAACTCCAGCTGACATCCGGGGTAAGAGGAGAACACGGGAAGATCGGAGAAAGACAATACAGGTCACCGTCAACAGGAGCTACTCTAATGGGTCCGACGACAAGGAAGCCAGTGAGTTTTTTAAGGAGGGCGAAACTTTGTCATGAACATTTAAATTTATTTTATTTCTAGAGTGAGCCTGTCAGTCTTCATGATTCGCCTTCCGCAAGGATGGAACTTAGTTCCATAATTTATAAACAAAAATCCGATCTTATCTCGATTTCCAACTTCTCCAGGTTCTCCGACCACGCCCACCCTGGAACAGGGTTCCCTGCTGAACTGGGCGCGCGAGAGCACGTGCGGATATCGGGGTGTGCGCGTCACAAACCTCACTACCTCCTGGAAAAGCGGGCTTGCTTTTAGTGCTCTCATTCATCGTTACCGACCTGACATTTTGTAAGTTTTTCTAAATTAATTACACGTACGACTTAGTGAATTTAATTTTAAAATTCGAAACAATTAACAAATTAATAATTTCCGCAGCGAAAATCATTAATTAAAAATCGATAATAATTATACTTCACTTCAGGAATTTCACGGCGGTTTCCACGAATCCCCCAGAGCAAATCCTAAAAACTGTGTTCGACACGACATCCAGGGAGTTTGGTATTCGCTCTGTTTTGTCGGCCCAGGAGCTGGCGGGGTCCAGCATTCCTGACCGACAGAAAATAGTGCAGTATCTTACCGCACTCCATAGCCATTTCAATAGTGAGGCCAGCAAGGTTGGTGTGGGAAGTTTGTCCGTTTTATAAGTTTTTATCTGTTCGTTTCGTTGTATGCAAAGGATCGTGTAATGAAGTCTGCACTTATTGCAAATTATTATCATTATCAAACTTTACAAATCGTTATAAATTATAAATTAAAGAGCATGCGATATGCTCTTTGATTTGATCTATGTCTATATTTGCAATGGTTATCATTCCTGTGATATTATCTCTGGTACATGTCAAATCAATGTCCCGGATCATGTCTGAACCCTGGCCCCTCCTCTTCCTCATGTACTTAGTTCCTTACTCCCCAGAGTTTACAGATATCCCCCGACATGTGTTACTTCTGTTCTCGTCACATAACCCCGGAACAGCTGACCTCCTCGCACGGCGTGAAGTTTCACATCAGCTGCCTCAAGTGTGAACACTGCCTTGACAAGATAAGGTAGTAAATATCCGTAATTTTCATCTAGAGCTTAATAATTTTCATATATCTTTCAATTCCATCCTCTTGATTTTTATTTTTATCTTGGTAAGTTAGTTCTTTTTGTTGTTAAAGTTCAGCATAAGTAAGAGCAGATTTATCAGGATTTAATTTTTACTACTTTTCATAAAATCTTGTCTCGGATAGTGTCGCAATGTCGCATTAGTAAAAAAAATAGTTAAGTACCGTGGGTATAAACTAATTTTAGTACATCTAGTTTGAACACTCTACACTACGTCGATGACAAGATGGCTAAGGAGTTCGCTCAGAGACGAAAACCAGGTATAAATAACGAAAACCAGGTATTGATAACATATTGAACTCGAACTGAAAGTTAAATCAAGATTTTTAATTTATTAACACTACCCTAAATTATGGTTGTTAGTTTTTAGGCTTATTGCCATTAAAAAATGTAAAATAACGGCCTCATTTTCATGTTTCCTTTTTCCACCAGGTTATCCCGACTGTAAAAGTGGTTTCTACTGCAAGTTCCATTTCAAGGAATATTTCACCAGCAAGAGCGAGTCTCTATTCCCCAAGAACTGGTTTGCTAACTCGTGTCTTTCAAAGTTTAAACTTTCAATCTGTGAATTTGCGAAGTATAATTGTTAATCGAACATTTAAACTCAACCCATCATTGACAATTTGATTTATATGTCCCTTACCACGATTCCCAACTCTAACCCCACCACTAACCCCACCTCTCCTACCAGGTTAGACAATCTAGAAACCGACCTGATTTCCTCCTCAACAGACCCTCTCTCCTCCTCCACCACACCCGACCTCCCTCACAGCGACAACGAGGACTCAGCAGCACCACGAGATCACACTCACGAACTGAGACGTGCCAAGAGTTCAGCCTCCGTTAAGAACCTCCGGGATATGTTCGAAAGTATATCAACGGGAACTTCTCAACCGGACCTTACTCCGGCTAATAAGCAAGAGGAAGAGGAGGAGAAGAAGGAGGTTAAACTACCAAACGGGCATCTGAAGTATGCCGTCAAGTCGAAGAGCTTCTCTGGGGCTTTGCCGATCAAGAAAGGAGATCAAGACCAGATAAAAGACACTGACAATGAAGTTTTGTCACCAACAGTTTTTGTAAAACCTAAAAAGGGCAAAAAGAAAAAGTCGGGTATCGCCAAAAAGATCGAACAAAAGATGGGGTCGGTCAGAGCTTCCAAGGGCAGCTTGAGCAAAATAGACAGTGATTCTGTGTTGGTTGGCCCAGGTGTCGATCAGTCTCTAGCCAACGACTCGTTCGTTTCTAACCAACGGAAGAAGAGCAGATTCAAAATTTTTAAGAAGAAGAAACCCGGCTCGGGTTCGACTTCCCCCAGTCCAGTTCTTACTAGTGCCAGTGAGTCAAATCTGGATGAAACAGCCAGTCTCATAATCACAAACAAATCCGATCCCGTCACCAACTCAAAAAACCCACTCTTCAAGAAACCAGAATCCAAAAAAGATCCCCTTTATACTATTGCTAACCCTGAATACAAAGCAGAGTCTCAAGACGACAGTCTATCAGACGCGACATCAACCTCATCCTTCATCAGAAACAGTCTCGCTCGGCGAACTGCACCACCCAAAATGCACACCAGTTTGCAGGACTCCAGTCCGGAGCATCTGGTGGATAGCAACGCTTGTCGGAGAGTCCCAAGTAAAGTTATCCAGAATCTATCCCGAGAAGCGGTTGTCCTGCAGACCAATAGTCCAGAGGCCAGATCTCTGTTGCGGAACTCGTTCAGAAACAGTAAGAGAAGCCTCAATGCTGGCTCTATCAAACAAAATCTAAACTTTAACGAGGATTCAGTTAGTCTGCCAGGTACTCCTAAATCATCCCGTGTACAGATAACGAGAGCTTCTTCCCAACAAGCCCTTATCAATCCTTCCTCAGACGAACCAACCTCTGAGGCTCACCTTATCTCTAAAGCGTACTACTCACCGAAACCTAAACGTGCCCAGAAAGTTAAGCTTGACAACGTAGAGGTGGTCGACACAACCGCATCTACCCAGCTGGCCGCTGAAGGGACGGTAGTTCACAGAAAGTCCTGCTCTCCACTTCCACAGAGATCTAAGAAGGTGAGACTGTCCATGTACCGGAAATCACCTCTCAACATGAGCTTAGAGTTCTCATCAGAGGAGGAAGAAACTCCTCCAAAAAGACCTGAACTTCCCAAAAACCTGGACCTAATTTTGGGCATCGAACCAAAAACACTTGTAGAGGATCAGTTAAAGAAGGACACCATGGAAACAGACTCGGCCCCCGCTCTACCTGCACGAAGAATTTCTGACTCCCCTGTATCCGCACCTTCAAACTCGCCAGTTGTACTGAGTCAACCGGACGATATGCAATCAGACAAACTTGCTTCTTCCCTCAAATCAGACGGCAGTGAAAGCAACTCTAAGAGTCAGCTTCTCTCCAGTTCGCTTACAATTTCCGAATCGTCCGTCTCCTCTTCTGCTGAAGTTTTCGAAACAAAATCCGGCTCCAACTTCTACCGGAACTTCATGTACGCGAAGCGAGTGCCCACTGACCCGCTTGATCAGAAAAGACTGAGTCTGGGGCAGGTGTCAGAAACGTCAGAATACCACACTCCTGGTACACACAGAAGTACTCTGACTAGCCCTAGTGAGGAAATCTTCCATACTCCTGACCAATCGTTTGAGCAGGCTAAACCTGCTGCGTCTCCCGCCGTGCCGGCTAAACGGTCTTCTGAACCGGTTGAAAACGGCACCTCCAAACGGTCGTCTGTCGGGTTGGAGGAAATCGCTGACCAAGTGCTTGAGAACATCGAACAGACACTCAAAATGACGAGTTCAAAAATTTCATCTAGGACTAGCGATGTCCAAAAAACGCCCTCGAAATCAGCCCCAGCAGAAAAACTGGTTAGCCGTCGATCAGAACCTGTTCTCAGTAACAGAGTTAACAGAGTATTGAACGAGAACATGTCCCCAAAAGATCACTCCTCCATTAACAAGATTCTAGAAAAATATCGGCGAATACCCCCCAGTCCCTCACCTGATGTTTCTAAATCCAGGCCGGTTGAATCTATTCGAGACAAACCCAAGAGGTCGATATCAGAGCGACAAGCTAGGCTATCTGCTAACGCAGCGAAACGGTCGGCAACCTCAAACCCCCAACAACGAGTGAAGATGATTCACCAGCTTTCCGCCTCCTTCGACAAGAAGATAGACCGCCTGGTAAGCAAGTATTACCCCAAGAAAGACAGTTCTAAAACAGCGACCCCTACAAATGACTCCAACAAAGAGTCCGCCATTTCATCACGTGAAAGCGCAAACAGAAACTCCAGAGACACACCAACTAAAGACAGGAAATTGTCCGGGTCATCAAACAAGGACATTCAGAGATCGACCAGCTCTGACTCCCCGAGAAAGTCCTCCAACTACGAGAACATCAAGAGACACCCCAGTACACCCTCCCGATACTACAGTTACAAATCTGGCAGTGATTCCGGTAGGAAGTGTAGCGCGTCCGATGAAAAAACCGAGGACATCCTTCAAAACGGAACTCCAACGAAAACCACCGGACTTTCAAGTGATGACAGAGCAAGAGAGTCGAGCGAGTCCAGAGAGAGCTCGAAACGATTTTCACAAACCCCCAGTAGGACGAATAACATCAACACGCCAGAAGACAGAAAGTCGGAACCTCCTCCACCTAAAACACCAACCCGGTCTACGTCTAGAGTGTCTGTTGCCCGGGAAACTTCCCTAAACAGCCCGGGTGGAAACACGCCTATCAAGGGAACGCCCAAACCTAGGAGTACCCCTTTAAGAAGCTCTTCCTCACAGATCTCCCTACGATCCTTAAACACTAATAAATTCCGGTACAGCGACTCTCGAGGGCGTCGAGGTCAAAATGCGGAATTTTGTGATTGTCAAACCGCCACTCATGCGCCCACGTGCAAGAAATGGAGCCACTCGAACGGTAACCACACTCAAGACAAGAACTCGGACAGAGGTAAAGATGATTTGGAGAACATCGCTTATATCGAGTTATCAGACACGGAGCGATTGAAACATTGGGACAAGACGGACTACAGCAACTACCTCAAGTCTCTGCGTTACCAGGGCGGGTGGGTGAATCTTGAATTTGTTTTGTTCTACTGCTTTTTCTGGTATTCTGGTTTTGACCATGGCAGTTAAAATTGTGTCAGTTTCATTAGGATTGTTGTTGTGCTCTCAATCAACCTCTGATACAAAGCAATAAGTTCATGTTTGTCGATTCATGTTATTTCCCGTCAATTCAATTCAAATATATTATTTTCTGTCGATTCAATTTCATGTCAAATCCAACTGATTCATGTTAACAGTGCGCTAACGAGATCCAGCAGCTTTAACGTCAAAGACACAGTGAAAGGTTAATTTTATTGATATCGCCTCTGTATATTGCCTTTGATGCGTTCTTCGAGACAGATGAAGGAATAAATATCGAAGAAACATTTAATTGTCCGTTTACTCTTTCTAATTTAAAAGCTTTGCCGTATATTTTAATTTCAACAGCGACAAAATAATAATGTTTCAATCATAAAGCTCTTATCTCTTAAATTCGCTCAGCCTGGAAATTTCAGCATTTCAGCGGAAAGAAACGGACGTGTGAACACATCCGGGGTAGACCGTGGACACACGGGACCTTCCTCCAGCAGAGAACACCTGTCACGTGACTGACACCATTTCAAGACAAAGGAGACGACTGTGACAGAAATACTTCGATTGTGACACCATCACCACGTCTTGCGGCGTCATGTTACCCTGATTCCTGTTTCATCGGTGGGAGAGACACTTGTACAATTTCAGAAAATAAACTTTTGAACGGGTTGTTGATTTTATTCCAAGATTTGAAAATCATAAAATAAAATTACTTATATTGTAATATGTGAATTGTTTTTCTTTGTTAGGTCGCAGATTGTTGATATTTAGTCAATATCGGCCAAATTCAATGTTTCTTACAAGAGCTGCTATGATGTATAAAACTGTTTACACCTTTGCCACTTGCTACTGCGTGACCCGAAACAGTTATTTATATTATTATTATGAGCTAAAGCAATTAGAATTTTATTGCTCTCTATATGCTATAAATTGATTAAAGTAAGTATATTACAGCGTGTATTCCTTGTTAAATGTTTATCACTATTGATATTATATTAATCAAAGTTGCATAATTAAATTTCATTGACTTACATCCATTCATTGTCAATATCAATGGAACCGGTTTAAAGAAAAAAATCAATTTATATCAAAAGCTGCTTTTATAAGTTGACGTGTTTATTCGTAAGATTTCTTTTTAAATTTATAAAATGCTTTTACTTGTTAATATTTGTATAGTAAGAGGCGACTGTTTTACATACCTTGTACTTGTAGTTGTACTTATAATTCTTTTACAATTTTGCTGAGAAACTGAGTTTTATGACTACCACACCGTTGTTTGCCCACAGGTCACGTTCTTGCAATCAGAATCTCTCTCTCTCTCT
>JH154878.1:298045-316287 GCA_000226015.1 Mnemiopsis leidyi | reverse complement strand
ATTTCGGCTCCGAAACTATCAAATTCAATACGGATATCTCGTCAAATTTTACATCAAAATAATTGTCTAATTTTCCTTCTAACCCAAAGTTTTTTGTCTATGGGCACTCACTTTGCCTCTCATTTCGACAAAAGGCTACGTCCACCTTGTGGGTTATGTCTCATGGAGCTCCTCCAGATTGAAGGCATATACCGGACCCGGCTGAGTTGGGGGTTCGCCTGGTTGGTAATGGTATTTTCCGGAGGACATAACATGGTTATGGCTCTGGTGGATCGGTGATGTCCCGAAGGACATCTACCATAGTGATCCGTCATCGGACGACACCTACAAGTACAACCTTATGGGAGTCAGGTGTTGAGACACCCTTCCGGAATAGTGGTAGTGAATACTACGTGGAACTACCACCGCATTTTGCTTAATGTGGTCCTGCTAGATGATCCTCGAGGATGAGGCTTGCGATTGGTGTGTGTAACTGTAAGAGAGTGTGGTATTACTCGATCTAGTGCAATTTGCCAATGTGTTGGGTTTGATGTATCCTTGTAGGAAGGTGTTATCGGCGTCGTCATGGTCGTGGCTCAGTGGTTAACACCTCGACCTGGCGATCTGAAGGTCACTGGTCTCTGACCTTGGGAAGTATGCTTGGTGGATCACCGTGACGGGTAAGACCTGGACATCCGAGGTTGAAATCCTCATGCACATGTAATTGTGTGGCTAAACGAATATCTGTGTAAAAGCAGATTTGCTCATGGTGTCGGGCACACTAGCAGCAGTCTATTTGGAGGATGTCATCAAAAACCGCCGATAATCATAATGCAGGGGTAGGGAGGTGTTGGTTTTGTCGCAACTGCTTTAAGTTTATTAATTTATTTATTATTTATTTATTATTTCATCATCAGCAGGATGAGAGGATTCATCAGTAGGGGGACAGTTTTGATCTTCCTTGGATTGTTTGCACTTCATGTGTCCCTGCCAACGTCATGGCAGGCTCCAGTGCAGGCCATCGGTAAGTTTCAGTTCTAGTTCATTTATACTTCTATAGTTCATTTATACATCTATAGTTAATTTATACTTCTATAGTTCATTGCTTCTATAGTTCATTACTTCTATAGTTCATTCATACTTCTATAGTTCATTTATACTTCTATAGTTCATTTATACTTTTAGTTTATTTATACTTCTATAGTTCATTTATACTTCTATAGTTCATTTATACTTCTATAGTTCATTTATACTACTATGTCTATAGTTCATTTATACTACTATAGTTCATTTATACTTCTATAGTTCATTTATACTTCTATAGTTCATTTATACTTCTACAGTTCATTTATACTACTATAGTTCATCACCTCTATAGTTCATGCATACTTCTATAGCTCATTTATACTTTTAGTTCATTTATACTTCTATAGTTCATTTATACTACTATAGTTCATTTACACTTCTATAGTTCATTCATACTTCTATAGCTCATTTATACTTTTAGTTCATTTATACTTTTATAGTTAATTCATAATTCTATAGTTCATTTATACTACTATAGTTCATTTATACCTCTATAGGTCATTACTTTTATTGTTCATTTATACTTCGATAGTTCATTTATACTTTTATAGTTTGGATTTTGATTGTGTTTTTTACTTATTGTCGATGTTGCTCATTTGTGATACCGGTACGCATTCTTCGTATCGATAAGAATCTAAAAATAATGTTATGGCAAATTAGTTACCCGACAACTTTCTTCAGTAGTCCTAGTCAGTCATCACATAAAAACACTTTAGCTTAAGTTAAACTCGATGGACGGCAGCATGATATAAATAAATTTAATATGGTAAAATTGAAATATGGTAAAATTATAATTTCAGGTTCTAATAGAACGGCTGAGTACGAAATCTTCCTTGACTCTTCTGAAAAAAGTGTCCAAAAAAGAGCACTCCCAGCCATACTTGCTGGTGCTGTTGCGGTCGCACCACTCTTTAGTGCCATCTTCAGTGGAGGCTCTTTCATTTACGGAATAGTGAACGGTCAGCAGAAACTTGCGGAGTTAAAGAAAATGAACAGGAAACTGGACAAGCTCCAACAGTCGGTGGATGAGCTGAACGAGAGAGTTAAATCTCTGCAGCTGGGACAACAGTGGCTGGAGGGAGCAGCTATTTACGCCAAAGATGTCCAGCGCCTCCGGTTTATCCTCCACCAGATGAAAGATAGAGTCACTTACTGTGAATCAAGCGGGGCTATGGTACTGAAATCGACGGAGCAGGCCCTAAATTGGGCCGATACAGTTCTTGATGATGGACCTGATGGTTTGAGACAGATCATGTTTAGTATGCACGACTTGGTTATGGGAACACAACTTTTTGGAAAAAGATCTCTCGTCAGCATCTACAAAGACATGCTGGAAAGCACACAGGGTGTCCAGACTGACACGGATCCTGGAACTTACACAAAAGACATGGAGGAATTCGTGGAGTATATCATGGCTTTAGAAACAGGAGGATATGCAGCCATCTCTACAGCCATGAATATCCGAGGAATAGAAGCTGGAGAAGTTGATGATTTTATCGAGAACATGGCTGTTGAGAGGATGACCCAACAATGGGAGAGGATATCGGAAATTACTGGAATTCCCCAAGCTTGGACCGAAGTCAGCTCATACACTCCCCCATTTCACATTGCTGCTGATGGACATGGAGACTTAGGAGCCAGATTTGTGGATCTAAATGGCGATGGCAAGATTGATATGGTTTATCATCGATGGATCAATGGCAACGCCCAGCAAAAGGGTGCCTATTTGAACAATGGCAATGGGTGGACTTGGGCACCACAATACACTCCACCTTTCCACATTGCTGCTGATGGACATGGAGACTTAGGAGCCAGATTTGTGGATCTAAATGGCGATGGCAAGATTGATATGGTTTATTATCGATGGATCAATGGCAACGCCCAGCAAAAGGGTTCATATATCTCAAGGGACTTCTTTGGTGACCACACAAAAAACTCTTCTTCATCTGAAAGTGAATCCACCACTCCTGTGGAGACATGCCAACCTTGAAGAAACAATATAATGTACTACAACATAATGTATTACAATATAATGTATTACAACATAATGAATATCTTCAATCTTATTTTTTTGACTGAGACAAAGTGTAATAATTTTGTCAGTTGTAAGTGACAAAAAAAAAATATAATTCATATCAAGAATCATTATCATACATGAGCTCTAGGTAACTCGGAAGGTAATGAAGGAGGCGTATTTTCTTAGAAGAGGACTCATCCTGATAAAGTTTTATACTATGATCAATACTAACGGAGAATTCAAAATGAAAATTATCAAATTGTCAAATCCCAAATGTTATTTCAACTAAATGATAATAAGTAGGCAAAATTAAATTATTTCACACCTAAAATTAAATTGAATTTGAATCGAAACAAAATTCTTAGATTTTCAAAAGTAAAGCTGCCGTGCTACAACTTGACGATTTTATCTTATTATCAAGATAAGCGCAGATGAAGATAAATTTCTTTACGAATTTTAACAAGAAATCGCATAAACCTTAGGAGACGAAATTTCGGTCCGACATATTTAGGCCGGACGACGGGAAAAATTATCGGACAAAATTATGGCTAATTTTTCCAAATGCCGTCACATTTCGGACGTCGAATTAAATCAGGGTGTTTGTAGTTTTTCACAATTCCAGAAATTCAATATTTAAGAAAATTGACAAAATCATATTCGAAGTAAAATCAAAATCATAAATCGATGTCTTTTTCATCTTCTTCTAATAATTACTAATTTAGTAATTTGTTTTAACTAATACATCACTTGAGGTTGCATGTAGATTTTGTAGAATGTCATGTTATGTAATTGTACTTGCAGTTGCAGTATTGGTATGGTATTGGCTTTCTGACTTCGTCTCTCATGAGACGTTTATGTAGCACCTAACTATTTAAAACAGTAAATTCATTACTTTACTTCAGGGTCATTTATTTACTGTGGTGACAAAATCGCGAAATTTGAATTTTTCCGCGACAAATCGCGATATTCGCGTTCTTCCGCGACATTTCGCAACATAATCTCTTTCCCGCGACAACTCGTGAAATGTCAGGTCTTCGTAAGCAAAAATTTTGACTTTTTGGAATTTGACCATTGATTAATTGATTGAAAACCCCGAGGGGTACCACACCTGACACCGGGCATTAAAAAATATTATAGATTAAAAGATAAAATTACCTCATGCTTATACCTGACCTCAAGCGCCTTCCATGAGTAAATCATAAGAAACTCCTTTGCTCTTTTAGTTTTACATTTGAGGATGAGATGGAGAGGGTTTGTAGAGACATTCTAGAACGTGAGTGTCCGTTAAAAACGTTAAAAATGCGTCCATAACTACGGTTTTGAAATAACGGACACATAATCGTTCCTCAATAAAACAAGTTTAATCGGGGGACGATCAAAAAAACACAAAAACCACGGTGTCTTCCATCGGGTAGTGCTTGACGAGATGATATCCGTCTAACGTTCTAGCTGCGTGAGTCGGGTATCACCGCGACAAGGTAGTGCAATTCACAATTGTCTCCTCGGCTCAGCAGCCGCTCGACACGCCGCAGAGTCTTAAAAAATACAACGAGCATCTCAACCTTATTGAGCGGAGGGAGAGGTTACCGGGCTGATCTGCGTGGCTCTCTCTACATGGACCAGACGAAATTAATTGAAAAATGGCGTTTTTAAGACGTAACTGCGGACTTAGCTTACAAGCTAGAGGCCTGAAATTTTCAGAATCGCCTGGACAAAAACTGCAAAGTTTCGAGTTTCGAACTGATCGGGAAAAGGGTTTACTATAGAATTAGATAGCCGAGTTTTGAGTTTTACGTAATCGTGTACAAATAGTATAGCACTGGTCAGTTGTTTCGCTTTCGTCGAAAACATTTTTCCCGGCATGCGAAAATGTTCGGCCGAGTCTTCGGGGGCCTTCAGCCCCCTTCTCCGATGTCGGCCCTGCGTTGGGGCCCTCGACCCCTCCTTATCCTTGGCAAAGGGGGGTGGGATATAATTTATCAAATGGAAATTATGCGAATTGCAAACAGTGGTGATTATATGCAATAAATCATCGAAAGATCAACAAAGCTTTCAAAGATCTGCGTGGTATAGGCACTGATCAAAATCACAGACTCGAATTTCATTAAAACTTAAAGATTAAATCCTAATTTAGAAACATCCGCACTCAACTTTACTCGCGCCTTCCCTCAAGATAAGACAAAGTCATGATGACATATTATATTTATAGACGTCAGAATGAAATAACTAAAGCACGTTACTCAAAATTTATAAGAAGGTCTTTTGATATCGATGGTCTGAAGACTAGGTGACGTCACTAGGGACGGGACAAGTCTGGTGCTCTCTCTGCGATGTCTCTTGAACTTGAGAGTGGGAGACTCTGGTATGTTGTGGATCTTGTTCTGGTCCGGAGAGAAGTAGATTATGTAGACTTTGTTGAAAAACAGCATAAACAAGACCAGGTAGCCTGAAATGGAAATATTTAATCTTTTTAACCGACGTCTCTAAACTTGATTCTGAAAATAATTAGGTCGTATAAGAATTGATTGATTATTAATTTTCAACATTTAGCTAGTCATTTTGTAGATCAGGAATTCATAAATATATCTCAATTTTTGTGGTAATCTTACTAGTGATAATAGTGATTATTGCAGCAGTCAGTATGTTGTTTTGTTTCTGATCAGCAGTGTAGAAGATGGCCAGAAAAGAGACGAGGATGATATCCATGGTAAAAACTGTGAAGTAGGTGTACGTAACTTCGTTGTAGTTTGTTGGGAGTTTCCGTGCCTGGATAGAGAGTAAAAGAGATCATAAGATAGAACGGCTGCTGGACAGTTGATCTTGAGTAGAAACAAGGCAAATGTAATGTGTAATGTGATCCCTGGGCGCAATTACTGTCGTTTCTATAATCTAAGCTAACCAATCAGATCACATTAATAATTGGGCAGCTTGTTAAACCGTGGGAATTTGATTCTTCTGGGCGCAACTGTCGGCAGGCCGTTAAAAAACTGGCTGATCTCACCTGGAAAATTATAACACAACATGACCTCTCACCTGGAAAGATATAACACTGGTGACTACACAGAGACCAAGGAAAACCGCCAAAAACACCGAAACCAAGGTCTGATCGGGACTCTCGCAGACTGCGTGTACTCTGGGCTGCTCTATCTGAAGCTGGCGAGTTCGCTCGTCGTATTCTACTCTTGTGTTTGGTCCTGTCCTGTGGCAGGAGAAGGTTGACAGACGATACGATGTGTGGTATTTTTGGGCAGTTTTAAATGTGAAAAAATCGAGGATATTGAATATAATAGACGAGAATCTTTTTGATTCGGTATCACTGATAGGTAGGTTCAGAATACCAATTTATGTCCAAATAATTACAGTACAAAGCTAATCTGTTGCTCCCTTGGCTCAATAAATACCATAAAAAATTTTAGGCCCCAACTCCAACGGGAAACACCGGCTTCGGCCACGCCCATTTTCGGTATAAATTGTAACAGGTAAAAATCATTAAATCTGTGTTTTCGACATGAAGGAGTTGATTTGGGGCTCTGGAAGTGCCATAGTCAAATATAAACGGTAGGAAAAAGTTAACTTTAGTCCAACTCCCAAGTTTCTAGGATGTCGGGAAGTTTGGGAAACGGGAACATGGGACGCGGCGACTTCTGCGTGCAGCCTGCGCCTCACCTAAAGTCATAGAGTGATGAGACTTTCACTAAAATCAACCCTTTTTTACCATTCATATTCAAGTATGACACTTCCGAGTACCTCAGTCCCCTCGTTCCTACCCAAAACGGCAATTAAAAGAATTTTATGTGTTACAGGAAGCTATCTTCATTCCTTGTGATCTTTGTGCTCAGCAGTGTTACAAGTCCCAAAGCTAGCTCACAGGAATCGTTGATAGGAGATAGGTTTTTCAATGCAGTTCTCATCATCTGATATTCTGGCTGCTGGTTTCAGTCAGGCTTGGAGACGAAGTCTAGTGGAGTCTTCAACAGTAGGTCGAAGAGAAGAGAGGAACGTTCTCCAACAAAATCAACCAGCTCTGATTTCTGACTCATGGAAGGTAGGGTAGGCTTGCATTGATTAGAAGCTGCTGAGGTAAGAGAGGAAGCAGTAAACCAGGACTTCAAGTAGACAAAGACAACGGAGCCCAGAAGATTGCTGAACTCAGCTTAGGATGGATTGAGATCCAGAAGCCTACCCTACCTTCCATCAGCCAGAAATCAGAGCTGGTTGATTTTGTTGGAGAACGTTCAACTCTTCTCTTCGACCTACTGTTGAAGACTCCACTAGACTTCGTCTCCAAGCCTGACTGAAACCAGCAGCCAGAATATCAGATGATGAGAACTGCATTGAAAAACCTATCTCCTATCAACGATTCCTGTGAGCTAGCTTTGGGACTTGTAACACTGCTGAGCACAAAGATCACAAGGAATGAAGATAGCTTCCAGGAACTCATACAGGTGGTTGAAGCTCATCAGATGAAGTATGGAAACAAGACAAAGAAAGATTTGAAACAGTTTTATTAGTTTTTTATGAGTGTAAATGTTGTATAATATACTATGTTAGTGTTACTTATTTTATAACAACAAATTCGTGTACAATGTCTCAAATAAGTAACAATAACACATAAAATTCTTATATATGCCGTTTTGGGTAGGAAAGAATGGACTGAGGTACTCGAAAGTGTCATACTTGACAATAAATGGTAAAAAAGGTTGATTTCAGTGAAAGTCTCGTCACTCTAGGACCTTTAGGTGAGGCGCAGGCTGCACACGAAGTCGCCGCGTCCCATGTTCCCGTTTCCCAAACTTCCCGACATCCTAGAACCTTGGGAGTTGGACTAAAGTTAACCTTTTCCTACCGTTTATATTTGACTATGGCACTTCCAGAGCCCCAAATCAACTCCTTCATGTCGAAAACACAGATTTAGTGATTTTTACCTGTAAAAATTTATGCCGAAAATGGGCGTGGCTGGAGCCGGTGTTTCCCGTTGGAAACCGGGCCTAAAATTTTTTACAGTTGTTATTAGGCCAAGGGAGCAACAGATTAGCTTTGTACTGTAATTATTTGGACATATATTGGTATTCTGAACCTGCGTTATATTATCTTTTACCATTGGTAAAAGATAATATAACGCACCCAGCAGTAGCTAAAACAGCAAGTCCGGTCTGTAGGAGGACTATCCCAGAAATGAAGAAAGCCTGATGTCTGAGAGAAACGAGAAACGTTTCTATGGTAACGTTAGTGGCGGTAAAGATACGGATTATCCGGACAGCTCTTCCTAGAATTGTCGTTATTGTTAGGGAGGCTCCGAGACTCAGCAGGCTGATTTGTAGCTTGCAGATTATTTGTCCTGAGGGTTGAGAAACAGGTTGTTTAGGTTGAACTTGAAACAAAAGAAGGGCTGATTGCGTGATTGTTAACTAGAATGGACGTCGGAATTCTTTAGGAGATTGAAAATATTTTCCAACACGGGTTGTTGTGGTAGCGTTTCCCGAATTTCTTTGGGCAATTTTATTGGTCGTTGGTCGCGTATCGGGTTTTTTAGAGAATTAGAAGTGCTTAGGTCCATCATAGCTGTCAGATGATTGGATTAAGTTTCCGAGTTCAGACTCTTCCCAAAAAAATAAGTTTTAATGGTGTTAAAAGTAATAAAAACTTTATACCTGGAGGTAAAACCATGAGGAAGACAGATGTAAAACACAGAATAAGTCCTGAAAACAAAAATATTGTTATTGTTATACCTCTTCATCTTGATTATCAATTCATGATTTAGATCGTGTAAATGCAAATGTTTATCAAAACACAATATGTATATTAATAATTAGTTTCAATTAAACCGATACGTGTCTACCAACCCTATGTGGACCCTTGAAATGGGGAGGGATCCTGATAAACTATTTTAGGTCCTGATTTCTAGCAAGCTCGACTCTCTAAGGGGCGTACTAAAAGTGGTTGTACTAAAAGTGGTTGTACTAAAAGTGGTTGTACTAAAAGTGGTTGTACTAAAAGTGGTTGTACTAAAAGTGGTTGTTGCCGTGTATAACGCAGTTGTGGGTTGGCCAAAGAATCAACCAAGCTACAAGAGTTAAAAAAGATGAAAAAGCAGATAGGTTTATATAACTAAATTTACACTCACCTAGAAATATAACATAACAAAGCTCTCTATTTGCCGCCCGTATGATAGGAGTGGTTTTGTTCTTCACGAAGACGACTGAAGTGAGGAAGACACTGAGTATCCCGAACAGACTTAGAACTATCAGCACTGCTCCAGCTCTTGTTCTGGGGTGAAAGTTTGGTAAGGCTTAGAGCTGATCCAGACGTCAATGCCATTGACTGGTTATAGCTGGTTATTTTGTGTCATCATCGTCTAAGAACCGCTTAAGATGATGAATTATTGCGTATGCTTATGAATATGATGTAGTACATCGGAATAAGGCCATTTATTAATAACTTGTATAATTTGTTCGAGTCAAATCAGAAAATGTTGCATAAAAAATCATTTTTGGACTTCCTAACCACTTTTTTGAACAATCTAATTTTTCATCTCATCGATTGTTCCTCCCATATTGTTGTCTAATGTAAAGGTTGCATTAAAGATTGGACTGCACGGAACCCCTTAGCTTCAATTCCTAGTTAAACATGCCGTACAGCAAGGATTTCCACTAAGTTCGCCAGGCTAGGCACATATCCAGATCTTTAGTGCAGAAGTAGTATATATGCTTTTGCATCGGAATATTAAATTTCCTTGTGTTTCAAATGTGATAACACAGTACTCTTCAATCGATGCCAGATGTTAATAAAAAGCTAGTCGTAATTTCACAAATTTCAAGTCAGTAACAAAGTAAGTAAGTTTTACGGAAAGATTTCATACTTAACTGACCTATACAAGTGAGGCTCCAGTTCAATGTCCACACAATCGCTGTTATTCACATTTGGTTTCTGACTTGTACTGCACTCCGTGCAGTGAGCAGTACTGCCGTTAGACACCTGGAACAAATCTTTATCGACTTTTGCAAAAATTATCCAAAAAGATTCAGAAAACTGAATGATAATTTTGCTTGAAAATTTCAGTGTAAAGGTACATTTCTATTGTTTTGGGATCAGACAAACTTTAACATTTCACCTTTATAACTATCTTTCAGGTGCCCTATTGCGTCCTCCAATTTTTACTATCATATGTAATCATGGATACTGAACTCCGGTCGCCTGTATCGTATCTCTATCTTTCATATTCTCAAATCTCAATAGATTGAATTTAAAAAAACATCTCACCTCTCTAAGCAAGAAGCAATTCTTACAATGGAAACAGGATGTCGGCTCTCCAGCTCTCCTAAACGTAGTCTGGCCTGAGGTGGAAAATTTCGTATACTTTATTCTCTTTCTAATTAAGTATTTCTTTTATTTCTATTTCAATTTGAAAACATTCTTATATCATACAACTGTTTCTCTTTCTAACCTGAACCACATCCAGGACTACATATGGAAGGTCCAAGTTCCCGTATTCCAGTTGAATGTAGAGCTGTCTCGTTTACTTTAACTTCAACTTTCCTGCAAGATAAGTGATTGATTTTTCTGCATATTCTTAGGATGAAAACTGAGAATTACCAAATTTTCTAGACTTATATTTCTACACTCTAGTGCTACTTTAAGATTATCATATCTAGCTAATTAACCGTAAGACCAAAATAAGTTTATCCAATAATCACCCACATGTTTTCACCAGTCGAGCTTTGAGCGACCTTAACCAGGGTATTCTCAGAAGAATCCAAGAAGAAAAGTTCAACATTATCACTCTTTCCTTGGGGAGCTCCAACACTTCCCTTTGTAACGATCTCATCCACCCCCAGAGATATGAAAAACGTCAGTTTGAGAATTTGAGAAACGTTCTGGGCCAGCGAACACTCCGACCCGAAACAGTGATCTTGTTTGAGTGTGTTAGGGGTCTTGTTGGGGGGAGAGTGGTAGCAGATAAACTTCTGGTCGGGATACTGGGGCAATCTCCCGTAGAGGTCTATATAAGCCAGGAGGAACTGCTCCGAGATTAACCAGATGTGGGAGTGAGGGATGACGTTTTGAGAGAGGATCTGGTGGAACCGCTCAATGTCGATAAGCTGCATGTCACCTAACATGATGGTTACAAGGGGAGGGTTGGTGTCTTGGAGTTCTTTGAAGGGTGTTGTCAGCTCCTTCACTCCTTTTGCTATGTCCCCTTTCAGGTAAACTGAGAAAAAGAAGATTAAACCGTAACTAATTGTTTTTATCATCTGATAATTTGGACGTCAGATATTTCCAATCGCACATTCAATATCGATAAACGCTGCCACCTTCTGGTTTCTCCAAGTTTTAGGGCGCTGGTAGGTACCCGCGGCAGAGTTGCCACCCGGATCCCAGAAAACGTTACTGGCTATTGTGTCTGACTACCTGTGATCTTTTTTCTCTAGGACCAAGCGCTATGCGCGCTCCGTGATTGGTTAGTTGAATCACGTGCACACTCCTAGTTAAAGTTATTTTTCTAGGGTTGCCGAAAAGTAGTCAAAATCAGTTTTTTCAAAATAACTTTTGTTGTAAAAGGTCTTCAAATTGCCTCCTGGGGAGGCAACGATTAATTTAGAAAACGGTCATTTTGCAACAAACCGGACCTCTTTATTCCACTTACTTTTGAAGTTACGATATAGCTGGGAAGGATTCCTGGGATCAATGCGATCAAACCTCTGATTTTAAGAAAAAATTGTTAAACATAAATAGAAGAAAACTTACCGGACACACTCATATCAACATAAAACTCCTCACAAAGATTGAGATTGTGTTCGGAGTGTGAGGTAACGGATATAGAGACATAGTGCCATGACAACGCCTCCACTAGTCTACACACGTGCTTTATCATCACTCTGGCTGACGTCCGTACACTGGAATAGACGGGGTCTCCTAAATCCGTTTAGCCAGAAAGATTTAGGAAAAAAACAAAAAAACCTACAGTCTTCAGTGTGATATTTGCTGTTGTGTCATATTTCTCATGTAGCACCCCTCCCCATTTCAATATCTCAAAGTCTAAATATAAATTTGGAGATATATATTCCAGTATCTCCAAATACCAATCCATGCTGAATGAACCCACTCCCCCATATCCCAGTATATACATTCAATCGTATCTTGATAAATATAACTTCTAGGTTCAATGAAACAATCCTCTTGTTCTAAAACATTACAATTTCTCCTGACCACTCTCTCCCGAAAGACTGAAATTAGAGGGCCTGACGCCTAAATAGGTTTCTTAACTACATACGGTCATTAAAAGGCTCCATTCTATATGCTTAACGAATTTTTCGTATTCGTTAAAGTGATGAGATGGTTTAAGAAACTTACTTTACATGCAAACTTTATAAACAACTGCAAACTAGATATACTAACTTCCTAAAGAAAGGGTATCTCCCTGGATCTACAGGGTCAATGATGTCTGACTCCATGATACCGTAGCTGGTATGGGTTATGTTAAACGCGGAGGTCATATCCAACACTGATCTCATCTGGTTGTTTGCTCCTGGTCCAATAAATCCTGAAAGTAGACTAGAATTTCAAAAACATCATTAGATTTTGATAAATATCTAGCCATGATATGGTTGCGGACCCGAGTTAGGAGTTTACTAACAAATTATGAAAAGACCAGATGTGACTGAAAACTCTTAACAATAACACCAGAAATTTTGTCAAATTTTACACCAACAGATTTAATATTTTGATTGCAAATACGTTTTTTCAATAGAACTTATTTCACTGATCAGTATGGTAGTATAGTTTACATAGACATTACCTTAATCAGTATTGTTCGAAAAAACTTCTAAATGAAAATCCGGTGCAAACCGTGAGGAAGGACAGAACAGTCGCTGGTTGGCGCAGGATCGAAGATCTTCTGCATGATACCTCTGGAGCCGGTCACGGTACTGCTGCAGGAGTCCACAACTTCAGCACGAAATTTCATGACAGTGTCTTGTCCAGCCATCTTCCTGATGGAGAAAATTATCAGTGGAAGTTGTCTTTTTAAAGAGCTCCTTTATCTAATGACCAGTGCAACTTTTAAGATTGTAAACTTGGGGTCATAAAAATCGGCTTAATATACATAGCACTATCACAGATAGTATCAGCTTATACATATCATGTCCGTGACGGACATAAAACTTATATTTATAAAAATTCGTACAAGTTGGAGGTGTTGTTGTTAAGCTCCGCAACGTAGCTCTTGAAGTGAGACTGAAAGAGATTCCCGAATGTTCTGGGCGTGCTACAATCGTCTCTACTGATGTCGAACACTCCAACTAACACAATCTGATATATGTGATCAATTTTATGGTGGACGGTGGTGTTATGCTTTATTTTTAGCTTTTTCAAAACACGTTTGACATGAAGTTTAACTTATTGTATCGCAGCGAATTTAGAAGAATTTTCAATCTCTTCAGACTCACCTGTTTCTTTTGATGATCATAAAAAAGTTGGTCGGATTCACTAGTGAGAACTGTACGCAATGTGGCCTCCCAAACAATTAGAACCGTAAGCGTGTAAAAAGTCATGATCAAAAACTGAGATACTTGATGTTTATAACTTTAATATTTTACTAGTAAATAACAGTAATTGACATTTTTATATCCCGTCAGAAATTAATACTTGAACAAAAAAAGAAACGAAAGAGCCAAAACTTGACAACTGCAAATACACGAATTCCTTAAAATCTGCACGTATAATCGCGTGTAAGCTTATATACAACGGCGAGTACAAACGAGGGAAAGAAAGGTTGCTATATACTGGAGGTTGAGGTTGTTAGAAGCATGGTTAAACCCCAAATGTGGTCAGCACTTTTGCAGGGCTCAGTAAAGGTACTTGAGTTAATTACCGCCGACAGTGAGTGTGTCTATTCGAGGTATTGGATATACCTCGTTATATAGCGGCCTTGGAGCTCAATTCGGGATAACTAAGCCGTCAACACAGCTTTTGACTTGGCCGGGCTTTGCGTGCCTCTCTCTAAGCTTTGCTATCTCACTCCGAAAACAGGTTAAACGGGCCGGGAACCAGGCAACTTTTACTTGTTCGATTTGACTAGAAGTTGTTGTGTAATTCTATTATCCCAGCTGCTGTAGGCCAGAAATGGTAATTGTTCTCAATTTAGATGAAATACACATCAGATTCTTTTAGTTTAAGTGAAAAGTTTAACTTAAAATTTCATATCAACATATCGACATATAGCACACGTGGTTAATGAATAACCTCTCAACATCCAGAAATAGTATCAACTTAGCAAACTGTGAATTCACATTGCCTGGTTCCTCTCGGCGTAACTTGTTTACGGAGCGAGAAAAGCGGAGCGTTAAGCGAGAAGCTTGCACAGTTTCTTCTTGTGCTGTGATCATCGCAAAAAAGACGGTCCTTGTCAGATTTGTTTTAATCTGGCGTCTTTGCTATTCCTATTGCTTATACTTATAGCCATAGGTACTCGTCAATCAGGTGACATCATTTTTCGAAATTTATTGGTCAATCGCTGTCACGTGATAAAACAAATTTTTGACTCCTCAAAAATAGAATTCTAAACTATAAAGATAATTGTGAAACTTAAAAGACGCAATGATTAAATAAGAATGCTTGTTTAATCGGGAGTGAAGCAAGGGGAGAAACGTGTGACGTAATAGAGCAAGATGACCTGCAAGATCAAGACTACTGAATAAGGGAAAATTGGCACAAGAAAACTACACTATTGTTACCGAGTTGTATAAGTAGTCGGACTAAATGATACCGTGTAACAGTGCCACAAGCATTTTATCAAGTAAATTTTATCTTACTTAAACACGGTTTTAATTAGTTGTAGAGTATCGTAAGCCTCATGATTTTATTGACCCTAAATGTTTAAAATTGTTATCTGGATTTAGAAAGTCGTGAACTCAAAAAGCAAGGCGAGAATTGTGGAGGAAGGTAATTGGAGGATAGGTTGGTGTCTGGTGATCAACTAACCAAGTTCGTGATTAGCTGCACCAGGTATAACACTGGCACTGCCATGAACTTGATCGGTAAATTATGGTGGAACTGTGATCAGTCAATTATATATATGTGTGTATTTGGTACGTGGAGCCTATATTACTCTATTATTCTATATAATGCTATAGTTTATTAAGCTGATGTTCCTGGTAAGAAACTATGTTTTAAGTAAACTATTATAGTACTTGCACTTTACCAGTAAAGTAGGGCGATGTGTGCGATGAAACTAAACAAAAGACTAGCAGTATAGCTAAGAAAGAAGATAAGTTCCCCTAAATTCTAAAACAACACGTGCAACTTAAAAGCATGAGAGTTATAGCCTCACTAGATGTAAAGATAATCGTTGTTCCGAGAAACTCCGTCTCTCACTTTCTCCTATTTCTCAGGCAGCCAGGTGGGAAGGATTCATCATAGAAAACGATAAGAGTTACCGACGAAGATGCGGCTAGCAGCTCGTATCACATCTGAGTTGATCAACCGTGCAGATATCTACTTAGAATTATATTGTACTTACATTGTATGAGGTTTGTTTGCGCGGTAATTCGTTATATCTTTCAGCCTAGCCAGGTACTTTATCATTATGATTATATATATATATTCAAGCTAGCTCGTACAATAACAGTTACATGGCTGCCCTGTGCGGTTTATATACTGATAACCAATATATTTACCGAAAAAAGTGACAGGAATCCGGAATGTCCCCTTTGAACTGAAGTCACTTTTTATAGTTCCAGTTGTCAAACTATCAATGATGTGTTGATGTCCTCTTGTCACTTTTTTAGTATCATGTTATGAAGAGTAAGAATATAAACTTAAAGATGAAGCCGATACAAAAATGTATAGTATTATAAACGATCCTGCCAACAACTCTGTACTGCCAGCCCGTTTCTCAGTATGGGAAGTTGTAAACGAGACGGTATTTGCCACCGACAAATTACTAAATTACAGGATCCAGGACTGATAGTGCTATGGCAAGTGCAAGTTGTGCGTCATGTGACGGTTACTAATGACGAGTTACTTAAATGTGCTTTAAGTGATCAGAACAGCTCGGCTGAGCCAGTCTAGTGGCGATTAGTTATCCGGCTGGGCCAGTGTAGTGGCAATTAGTTATCCAGCTGTGCCAGTGTAGTGGACATTAGTTATCTGGCTGTGCCAGTGTAGTGACAATTAGTTATCCGGCTGTGCCAGTGAAGTGGCAATTAGTTATCCAGCTGTGCCAATGTAGTGGCGATTAGTTATGCGACTGTGCCAGTCTAGAGGAGATTAGTTATCCAGCTGTGCCAGTGCAGTGGCGATTACTTATCTGGCTGAACCAGTGTAGTGGAGATTAGTTATCCAGCTGTGCCAGTGTAGTGGAAATTAGTTATCCAGCTGTGCCAGTGTAGTGGCAATTAGTTATCTGGCTGTGCCAGTGTAGTGGCAATTAGTTATCCGGCTGTGCCAGTGTAGTGGAGATTAGTTATCTGGCTGTGCCAGTGTAGTGGAGAATAGTTATCTGGCTGTGCCAGTGTAGTGGAGATTAGTCATCCAGCTGTGCCAGTGTAGTGGAGATTAGTCATCCAGCTGTGCCAGTGTAGTGGAGAATAGTTATCTGGCTGTGCCAGTGTAGTGGAGATTAGTTATCCAGCTGTGCCAGTGTAGTGGACATTAGTTATCTGGCTGTGCCAGTGTAGTGGCGATAAGTTATCCGGCTGTGCCAGTGTAGCTTAGTGGCGATTAGTTATCCGGGCAGTGAACAATGAACATGCTCGGTATAGATCTATAAAAACTGCTGTGTATAGCAAAAATAGCATTTATACTGTGTTCAAGTAAATCATTCAAGTAGTCTTTTATACAAATACATTGTAGTAGTACGAGTACATTGAAAAAGTACATTGTTCAACCACAATTTCATTGTACAGCCACTAGCATAAACATCGTGCCTCGACTACAAATACATGCGTGATGCGTTAAAGCTCAGTAAATCATCATTGAACCGATTGATTGTCTCAATCTTGAATCTTAACTCTGTATATTTCACGAGGCTTCTTTTAGGGAGTGAATATTGATTAGCCAATCTGAAAGTACAAGTATATGTACTAGTACAAGTACACGTACATGAAGTACAAGTACAAGTACAAGCAAGTTGGATACGTCACACATCCACAAATAAATACAACTTAAAGTTAAACAACATCAGCTTCAATGGTGATAAAAAACAACTACAAAATTACTCAAATAATTATTGCCAAAGATAACTGCAATATACACGTGTGCATATTATACTATTATTATCATTATCATAGCTATTCTTGGGCCGCTTGCTGTCAGAATTATATCAACTTTTTGCATTTGTAATGACCATCAGAAATTGCACTTCACATAAAGCAATCAATTAGAAAGAAACCAGAAATACGCAAGATCTTACCGTTACAAATTGGTACATTGAGTAATTATGACAACGTCTTATTTAAACAATAATGATAACGTCTTCGGTCTTATTTAAGAAATAATGACAAAGCCTCATTTTAGCAATAAGATTAAAATTAACTGGAACAAAAGTATAACCAATTTATTCGACTGATTATCAGTACATTATTGCTTAAGCTTATTCTGCTATTACTAGCTATAAGCTTATGTCTTCTATCAATGACGATGATAATTTTGAAACGGAAACTCTTGACGACACTGGTGAAAATATATATTCTATTTCCGAATCTGAGATTGTGTAGAAATGTAGATAAACTAATAAAAGATGGAGTACAAGTACAAAGAAAGACACACTATAAGTTAATGACACAAGAATAGTAGATATAATTCCGTTACAGCAACTCATTGCAGTGACACAGACTAAGAAACAACTTCATGTTATACCCATAACCTTATACCACCCCGCATAATTCCTGTCCAATCAACTGTACAATTTCAGAATTAGATCCACCTCAGCCAACAAGTACTCCTCACCTGCCGCGAGCAGCTCAGAACGGTAAGTTTACCGTGTCAGCTGGGGAAGAGTAACTATAGTAACTATAGTTTCCCGTGTCAGCTGGGGAAGAGTAACTATAGTAACTATAGTTTCCCGTGTCAGCTTGGGAAGAGTAACTATAGTAACTATAGTTTCCCGTGTCAGGCTGGGGAAGAGTAACTATAGTAACTATAGTTTCCCGTGTCAGGCTGG
>JH154878.1:286425-297260 GCA_000226015.1 Mnemiopsis leidyi | reverse complement strand
AGTTCCCGTGTCGAGCTGGGGAAGAGTAACTATAGTAACTTAGTTTCCCGTGTCAGCTGGGGAAGAGTAACTATAGTAACTTATTCCCGTGTCAGCTGGGTAGAGTAACTATAGTAACTATAGTTTCCCGTGTCAGCTGGGAAGAGTAACTATAGTAACTATAGTTTCCCGTGTCAGCTGGGGAAGAGTAACTATAGTAACTATGGTTTCCCCGTGTCAGCTGGGGAAGAGTAACTATAGTAACTATAGTTTCCAGTGTAAGCTGGAGTAGAGTAACTATAGTTTACCGTGTCAGCTGGGGAAGAGTAACTATAGTAACTATAGTTTCCCGTGTCAGCTGGGGAAGAGTAACTATAGTAACTATAGTTTCCCGTGTCAGCTGGGGAAGAGTAACTATAGTAACTATAGTTTCCCGTGTCACCAGTTTTCCCGTGACACAGATAGACTGACAAACATGGCATACACACACAGACAGACTGACTAACATGATATACACACAGACAGGCTGACTAACATGACATGTACACACAAACAGACTGACAAACATGACAGATACACACACAGACAGGCTGACTAACATGACATATACACACACAGACAGGCTTACTAACATGACATATACACACAGACAGGCTTACTAACATGACATATACACACAGACAGGCTTACTAACATGACATGTACACACACAGACTGACAAACATGACATATACACACAGACAAACTGACGAACATGACATTTACACACAGACAAACTGACGAACTGCACGTGCTGTGTGAAGATTGTCGAGGACGGAGGAAGTAAAAGACACGCCTACACAAAAGCAAACTTACAGAATGTCTTTGTCATACACACCGCTATTTACAAAGAGCTTCACATCACGTGGCTTGTTTTGTGAAGGAGCACATCTGTATCGGAACGTAAACAGAACAACACACGTGTCAGCAGACAAACATACCGACATATATTGAATACTAAGTTACTTAGTAACTCATGCATAGGTCCAAACTGTACCGATTTAAATGATAAAACTTGACGAAATTTTGTTAAATTTCAAGAAAAATAAAACGAGGATGTTAAGAAAATTAATTTTGTTAAAATTTACTATACAATAGCACATTAAGATTAGTGACATACATGAGAGTGCTCAAATTCTCTATACGACGGGAATGGTGAGTGGTATTTACAGGAAACAAAGCCCCAAATATCTGGAATCTTTACTACACCCCCGACAAATACCGCCAATATCAAACGTCTGTCAAAAGATCTTGTGTCTCGTTAAAGTCTGCTGTATATGTTAAAACTTGTGAATATATAAACTCTTTATTTAAGTAATTTATACAGAACAAACCTATATATCTGAGTCTGTGTAAGGAACACGAATCACACCTTCAAGTTTAAATAATAATACAGCTATCCATGGGCAATATATATGATGAAGCAAAAAAAAGTTTAAATCATTTGCCTAAGAAAACCAAAATACTTCACCGATTTTACAGGAGCACATTATCTTCAAAGAAATCGTTTTTAGAATACCCCTAATAATGATATCATAGATGTTTGGTACAAGTTCACTGGGTTTTAAAGAGACCTATTCGATTAAAACTCTTAAAAGCAATACGATGTACTAATATAAATCGGACTATTTAAATTTTCCATAATAAATCGGCTCAGGCACTGCCTAAAACAGCAATGCACTGAAAAACACCATTTTACCACGCTACAATTGCATTTAACATCACTTTATCGAGCTTTACGGAACACGAAGTTCTAAGCTCAACATTGTGTACGCAGGTAGGACCCAAATATCGAAAGGTCAAAAAATACAGTACCTCCAACCCGCCACGTCAATGTGTACATTACACATGTATAGCGTACATTATAAATTTTCAGTATACAATGTACATTATACATGTTCAGCGTACAATGAACATTATACATGTTCAGTATACAATGTACATAACACACACGTCAATGTGTACATTATACATTTTCAGTATACAATGTACATTATACATGTTCAGTGTACAATGTACATTACACACATGAACGATATTCTACAATGTTCATATTGCATTTGATATTCGCACGACGTACATTTTACAGGCAAGATTAATATTTTACAGTGTTCATTATACATGCACGATTTGAAATGTACATTGCACAATTGACATTGTGATGTGCATGAACAAAAAAAATTTCACAATTAGCAGTAATAAAAGTACACATTATACATAAATGTGCCGTTTACTTAGATTTATATGACCATGAGTCTTCAGGTCCTACCTGTGCAGCAAGATATAGATCCTGAACGCGCGTAAATATTACACAAATGCGTAAAATTACACTCACACACACATATAATCGCTGCGTCGTAATACATACCTGGCATTTGCAAAAAACGTCAAAATATTATAAAATACCAGCAACTGTGAAATATCTTAGTGAATCAAATAAAAATATAACAAAGCGCAGCTCTACACCGTTCTACTTGATCGCTTCTCTCTGTACGGCTACTACAAAACGTCAATGTATAAACTCGAGCTGGAGCGTGGGAAATTTAAAACTTCTGTCAAATATAAAGCTTGTTACATTGGTCTGAGCAGCGAGAGAGAGGGGAGATGTCATATCTGGATATGTATCCTGATACATGTGTTTTCCCTCACTCTCCTGGCCCTGATAACACAACATCTCAATTCTATATTACCTAGCATTCTAACTTATCTTCAAGCTGGCGCGCGCACGTGCACCTTACATCACCACGTGTAATTTCATGACAACCACATTTTGCTGTCATGGTAACTGCTATCTCATCTTGAATTAAATAAGAAGAAAAATAGGGATACAGTCAATAAGAGAGCGAAATGTCCTTGTGAGCAGCTGCTTTTCTTGTGAGCTGCACTTCCAGCCGCTTCTAGACTCATGGCACCACAACGGACAGGGATAGTAGTATTCACTTCTATACAGTTAGCTTGCATTCCTCGCGAGGTCGGGGACTGAGGGAGAACGGGTTAGACTTACAATACGGTGTTATATAAATATAAATAAAGTGTGGTAAATTTAAAATCAATAAATTTAGAGCTAAGTTAGAATAAAGTTATTGTTTAGATAGATTTAAAGTAAAATAAAGTATTGTTTAATCTCCCTACCAATGGTAGCAAGTCTCACCTTAACAAACGTCCTGTAGGAGTCCCGACAAGCGTTAGTACAGATGGCATGTTCGGCTATAGTCTCCTCGCACGCCTCCACGTACTTGCTGTGTAGCTCCTTACACACAGAGTCCCGGAAACATACGTTTAACTCTCGGTGACAACTCATACTCATCGCTGAAAGGGGGGGGGGGTTAGGAACTTGGTTGTTGGGGTAAAATTGTTATAGGTACACAGAAAACTTGATGATTAGACAGAGCAAATAACTAAGTAAATGCAATTAGGAAATGTACGTAACTGATTAAAATACTGACATTATAACACGAGACTTTCCCGGACCTACCTTCACGGATACAGCTAAGTTTGACGTTCTTGACCCCCAGCTCGTCGCACTCCTGCTCGATGATGGCCTCCCCGTGGGGGCGGCGAGACAGGAGCTGTCCGTAGGCGAGCTGACATTCCCGGGTGCAGGGGATCATCTTGTCGCTCCTCATCTGGTTCTCACACTGCAATCTGTAGTTGGTCATCTCCTGGGGGAATTTGATGTTGTAAAGATTGTACATGACAAAAAATTTTGTCAGCGGAAAGATACTCGAATAAAAACCAAGACAGCATAATAAATAAATATATTACCTTTTTACAGTCCTGGTCGAGATCGCAGTCCCTGGTTGCATCAGTACACTTGGTGAACTGATACGTCCCCTTGTTTTCCTCTTCTTCTCCCTCATCGTTATCAGACTCATTACGTTCCTCTGTAGGAGCAGGCTGGGTCGGCTCTTTAGGGAGAGCACCTGAAATTGTATTCCTCAGTTTTTGTTGAAAATTGTTAGGCTGTGAAATTGAATTTGAAATTCCGATCAGTGACAGTATGGTGTCATAGAATGTTCTATAAAACATAAAAAGTGTCAAGGAAAGCTCTATATGATATAAGAAGTGCCAAGGAAAGTGTTAGAAAATACCAAAGAAAGTTCTGGGAAGTATCGAAGAAAGTGTTAGAAAAGCGTCAAGGAAAGTTTTAAAAAGCGTCAAGGAAAGTTCTAGAAAGTTCTAGAAGGTAGACTTACACCCGGCAGTGTCAGGAAGTTCGTCGCTGTTATCTCCACAGTCATCCTCTCCGTCACACTTGAGTGAGCTGCTGATACATCTGTTTAGAGTAGCACAGTGGAACTGATCAGCTCCGCACGCATCTGGGAGACAGAGGTTTAATACAGGTAGTTATTAGGAGTCATTACAGGAGTTATTCTAGGTTTTAGGAGTTATTCAAGGCTTTTAAGGGCCATGAAAGTCTTTTCGGAGTTTTCTAGAGTATGAAGAAGTCACTTTATGGTTAAAACTATACGGTTAAAACTATACGGTCGTGTAACAATGAACAAGACGTGGACTTACCACAGTTAGCTTCGTCAGTACCATCTCTACAGTCGACCTTGCCATCGCACTTAAACTGATTTGACAAGCATCTATCTCGGTCACACCTGAACTCGTTCCCTCCGCAAGAGTTACAGTCAACTTCGTCTGGGAATGATTACGTCAGCACAACAAGTACATATCAGATTAGTACTAGTGTAGCAGAATTGACGAATTGAGACAAAACTGACAGGTTTGATGTGAGCAAAAAAGATTTAGGGAATAATCATAACGTTCTAATCATAACGTTCTAATCTGATTAAGAGGCAAGACATTTAAGTGCAGCCGCGGCCGCAAATGATACTTAGATTGAGCAGTAAGCTGAACAGACAATTAATTGCAGCTAAAAGAATAGAAACTAACACACTTAACCAGTTTCCAATTAACGTATTCATATCCGGATAATATCTAGATAAAATCAAGATCACATCTAGATAAAATGCAGTTGATATCTATGTAAAATCCAGATAATATCTAGACTTTTACAGACTTAGAAACTTCCCGCACATACCAGATCCGTCAGTACAGTCCCTGATAGCATCACATCTTGAGGGCAGCGGTACGCACTGGCTCTTGTCGGCACAACGGAACTGGTTCGATAGACACTTGTCTGAAAATAGTGGGGTAGTAGAAACTTGTCTGTATATCGTGTGTTTAGTTGTGTCTAGTACACAGTACATCCGGAATACACCAGGCATTAGTCATGACGAGTGATTACGTAAACTAGATGGATTCCAGGAAAACAATCAAACCACAGATACGAGACAAGGAAATAGGAGTTCGTTCACGTTCCTTTACTTTCTAGTACAAAACAAGGTTCTTAAAGGTAACATTGACGGTTAAACATACCGCAATCCATTTCATCCGACCCATCAGTACAGTCTTGAAAAGCATCACATCGGAAAGATATGGGCTTGCACATTCCATCGCAGTAGATCTGATCTTGTCTGCACATATCTGAAATAATGAGATCTGTTATTAAAGTGGCATTGTCGCGTAGCACGTGCACAGTGCCGCATATTTTCAATTTGCATGTCTGAAGTTAAGAACCATCGAATAGTTTCAACTCCAGCAAAGAAGGATGTTAGAAAAGGTAAATAAAATTTAAAAACCTATCCTAATAGGGCGAAATTAGCGCCGCATTCTGTAATTAGGATTTAGGCTACTGACTGGATCACGACTAAAATGTAAAATCATCTTTGTTCTCAGTGAGGTTTAGATCGCGCGCGCGGCGATCGATAAGCGCGCGAGCGCATACTGCAATAGCAAAGACAATTTAGCGTCTTACAGTTAGCGTAGCGGTGAATTTGGCTCAACTTTGTAGAATTTGTCATATTGTTGTTAAACGGAGTCGGCATCCACGTATTCGGGACTAGATTTAAACTTCTGGTAAATTATCCTCTTGACTCAAACTTAGTTAGTGCGTTATATTTGGACAAATATTGCAAAATCAAATCGGAGCTCCCTTTCCAGAGTCAATCTCTTAACAAAAACGTGATGTGTAAAATACAAATGATTTTTATGTCGAATATTCGACTTTAGCGACAGCCCCAAGTTTTAAAACAAGACGTTATACATTCTACCGAATAGATGGTAGATTAGATTATCAACTTGGTTCAGCGGTTATAAGTAAATGCCTGGCTAGGTTTATCGTGTTAGTACCGACGCTAATCGCTTCAAGGAGTTCTGAACGAACCCCAAAAGTTAAACAATTTTCTCGCGGTATTTTAAAGTCACGTCTTGTTCTCCACAGCTACTATAATCTACACTGTATCGTTAATTTCGGGCGCGTACATTCCATTGAAGAGTTATTTCGACGTATCAGGATACATTACAAGCTCAAGTCATGGCTCGCTTTTAGAATCCCACTCAACCACCACAGTCAAGAAACAAATATCTATTATCCATTCATCAGGACATAACAAATTGAAAATCTCTCAAGTGCCGTCTCGCGGTTTGTCACCGTGTCTTACTCCATGTCTCACAATGTGCACTACAGCAATCCTAGAAACAAGCTGGACTGTTGATATTGTTTTTCACGTGCAAGGTGTCTGTTTTACAACCATTATCTCTGCCACGGAGCTAACTCAATCAACACAGCCCCACTGTTTTCACCTGACCTTCACAAAACATGGACAAATAAAGCGATACAGTGAATTGTCAAAATTCTGGACTGAAAAAGTCTATGACTGGCCAATTTTCGGAATCTTACGAAAACAATTTTGTTGTATTACTTTTGGCAATTTTGATGGTATTGGAAGTTCCACTATATAGTGAGACAGGTGTCTAAATCTCGCTGTGCACTGCTATAGCTATGTATACGCTGGACATGATTTGTCGAAGGGTTGAGAGTAACCTAATAACTGAGCTTCAGATCGTTACAGATCAGGGCACATGTGTTATTTGATAAGGTAACCCCTGAAAGCAGCATTAGTTAACCGTCACGTGACTTAGAGTAAATGTACATTGGGTGTAATACACGAGTGGTATTTCAGGTATGTGGAATACCCTACAAAGTCTTTGAGAAACACGATTTGGGCGATAGTTTTGAAATAATGCTGTATAAACTACATAATATATGCAGGATGTTGGTGGATAATTTTGTGGTTTTCTCCACAAATGACGTAAGGAAGTCAGTGGAGCGTGTCAGAACAGTGTATCCGCGCATACAAACTTATATGCAAGCGGCGCTCTGTAATGTTTTTCCGCGTCATACTACATGAGGCTCTTCCACCGACAATGTCGCGGTCACGTGATCAATACCAGCAGGATATCACTTGGCAATAAAACCTTCCCTTAGCTGCCGACCAACCTGGACAGATTGCAATACCACGTGACCTGCTGGTATACCCAATAGGATCTGACACGGACTAAGGACAGGAGCGTTACCATGACAACGTAGCACATGTACAGCACTTCCTTAGCCTGAGACGGGTTCGACCAATGCGAAGAGTGTCAGAAACACGTGACAAGGTTTGGCCAATGAAGGGCTAGAGGAGAAATCGGGCTGTTTGGCCAATGAAAGAAACTTCCTCGTGGCAAGCAGTCTGCACCTAACACACATCTTAACATAAAGTTGAAATTATTGCATGTACTCGGTGTAAACTTGATGTAAACTTGATGCAAACTTACACGCAAAAATACTCCCCGGATCTAGACAGAATATAGGGGGAGAAGAGCGAAGAGAGGGGCCTCTTTATATTGAGTTAAGTTGGGTATCAGTGCTGGGTATCAGTGCTGAAGTTTGCAGCTCAATGACCCATGAGACTGTATGGCCTGAGTTACTATTGACAACTAATAGTAGATGTCTATCCCTTTATCAAGAAATTTCATCTTTGAAAATATAAGGTACAGTCGTTGATTTATTTTCGAAATATTATAACCAGTTTTTGCGAGTTTAAGATACCTCCTTGCTATATATTCAATTTGAAAGAAAATTTGATAAACAAGGGAAGTACTTAGTGAAAATTATTAGCAAACACAAACAGACTAACGGAAAAACATTCTAAATGCTAATGGTCAGGGGACAACTCGCATTGATGACGGGACATACCACGGAATTTAAACTGCGGCAGATCAAAGGGACTAAAAAAGCAGCCTAGATGTGGTCTGGCAGGAAGCAACCTTAAGTGTATGTATATTACATTAAGTTTGGGTAGTCTTGAAAATTTTACCTGCATTCAATCCAATAAAAATGTACAATGGCATCTTTAAAAGATAAAATGAGTAGGACAATTTTTGTTGACAGACCGTTTTCATGATAAAAATAACACAACACACATAACAATGAAAATACATCAAAGATGCCTCTAAAACACTTGTATGATTTCAAAAGACAAGGTTAAAGCTTTCGGAAACAGAAATGGTTCAGGCACATCCACATCAAGCAACATGCCGTTCTTCTTGAAACCGTCCTTTTGGCTGACGTGCATGATCTTCATATTACCAAAGTGATCCAAAATCAGATGGTAATTCATCAGAAAGTTCAAAATCAGAATCTGGTAATACATCAGAAAGTTCAAAATCAGATGTTAATTATCAGAAAGTTCAAAATCAGATGTTAATTCATCAGAAAGTTCAAAATCAGATGGTAATACATCAGAAAGTTCTAATTCAGATGGTGAGGAAATAGGTGGTCAAAAATCGGAATCTTGTGGTCCAAAATCAGATTTTGGTGCAGGCAATATTTCAGAATCAGATGGTGGTATAGGTGGTGGTCTAGGTGGTTGCCCATAATCAGCTGGTGGTGAAGGTGGTGGTCTAGGTGGTTGCCCATAATCAGCTGGTGGTAAAGGTGGAGGTCCATAATGAGCAGCTGGTGGGATTGCAATATCATGATCAGATGGCGGTCCAGGGATGTTAGCAAAATCTGATGCTTCAATATCTTGCTGATTTTTAGTCTTATCCTTTCCTTTTTTACCTTTTTACCTTTTTTACTGTTCTTTTTACCGCGACCAGCGGGTTGCCCATAATCAGCTGGGGGTAAAGGTGGAGGTCCATAATCAGATGATGATTCAAAAGCACCTGGTGGGATTCCATAATCATCAGATGGCGGTCCAGGGATGTAAGCAAAATCTGATGCTTCAATATCTTGCTGATTTTTAGTCCTAGCCTTTTCTTTTTTACCCTTTTTACCGTTCTTTTTGTTGTTCCTAGACGACTTACTCTTTTGGCTTCTGTTTTTCCTCACATTGTTGGCAGTCTTCTTTTGTGGTGCTGTTTCAAAAGTTTCGGACAGGTAAAGCAGAAGAAGACAAATTAATATGAAAATAAACAACCGCATTTTCCACGACAAAAGTTGGGAAGCAATGTCACTAACTGGCGGAATTGTCTGGTGTCTTGAAAACCTGTGCCGTAATATTTGTAAAATTTGCAATTATCGTTTGTCTATCTTACCGCTTGAAATTTTCCTAATGCACGCTAAAATAAGTATGCTGAACGGTAAAACCCTTAAAATACCAGGCAACTAGTCAGAAAGGAGTAGGTCAGAATCAAGTCGGTGAGAGGGGCGTTGTTAAAGCGTCGCATGACGTGAATGAGTAGATGAATGGTTCACTTTTATCTTGCCTCTAGTAACAACTTGACAAGTGAATGACCACCTAATTTACTTGTCGAGTTGCTACAAGAGGCAGAATAAAATTTCCAATCATTTGGTCAGAATCAATTTATATTATAGCGTTCTATTATTTCGTTATAAGTGTTTTAAGTGCTTTAGAATCGGCTAGGATTAAAGAATAGACCTGGGCCATATTAGCAAGTAACGTTTCTATTATCATAGACCTTGATACCATGCCAAAGACTATTTTAGTAGTACATAATAAGAATTACAGAAGTTTTCAAAACAATGACCGGAACAATTAACTGTATTTCACAATCTGGTTGGTGCACCAACTACAACTCAATAAAAATGATAGCTCGAGTGTTTCAAAATTTGAGTTTTTGGCTTTTGGCTTTTCGGAAAGAAGATTCCAAACATTTGCATTGAAGACAACGTTTTGAATATAAAAACTTGTAGTTTCGGTCCTCAGTCAGGTCCAAATCCAAGTCCATCTCAATCATTTCAATAAATTCGGACACGTAGACGAATCTTCATGTAACGATGTTGACAATAATTTATTTGTAAGAGAGCAGTCATTAGCAGGTTTGCTAGACACAAATATCTACACGCAAACAGTGTCCTCTGCCCTACAGCACTGAAGATAAACAATGCCTGCCCCTTGCCCGTGGTGTCCCCTACAAGTGGCAATCCCCTCACCTCTACACGTGAGCGAGTCAAACTCCAGTCTGTGTAGCTCCGCTTATTGGCGAATTGCCAGCCCACGTGATGTGACGTCACGGCACGTTACCATGGCAACACATCACGTGTCACGCAACTCGAAATGCTGTCCCATCCGGCCCCATCTTCGGATGATACGTCCAATGAGGAAACTCAAGTAAAGTCACGTGGGTTGTCGACAGCCAATTACGATCCAGCAAATAATCCACGGACCAACGAGAAGCTGTTTCGAGATCACGAGATGGATGAAAGCGGGGAGGGGTGGCGAGAATTAACCACACTCCAGAGTTAGCACGATCACCATGCTTCTCCGTTCCCACACTGCCTTACTGGTGTAACGCTTCCCACTATATATGTAACGATTATAATCCCGCTACTTATTATGTATCTTGTAGGTAGATACACTTGTCGCTGAGTGTGTGTGTGTGTGTGTGTGTGTGTGTGTGTGTGTGTGTGTGTGTGTGTGTGTGTGTGTGTGTGTGTGTGTGTGTGTGTGTGTGTGTGT
>JH154878.1:256806-284626 GCA_000226015.1 Mnemiopsis leidyi | reverse complement strand
CTGACTACATGCTGGAGCAGACTACATGTTGGATCTGACTACATGTTGGATCTGACTACATGTTAAATCTGACTACATGTTGAAGCTGACTTCATGTTGGATCTGACTACGAGTTGGATCTGACTACATGTTGGATCTGACTACATGTTGAATCTGACTACATGTTGGTGCGGGGAGAAGAAGAGAGATAGAAGGTGGGGTCCGGGGTGTCAGGTATCTAGGTAAACTTGGACTGTGTAATGACTAACAATACCCGAGTGACAATATTCTGTTTTTCGCCTGGCCAGTAATACTAATTTCTTAATTATTCCCGATAATTACCGACTGATAACGTGACGGGAACTTCAGGTCTGCCGACATTGACCGTTTTAACCAGTTCAAATTACCGGTTGTGGCTCCGGTGCCAAGAGTTTCCTCCCTCCTCGAGAAACTCTAGATACCGTGTTAGTCGCGACAGTACGTGCTGTGTCAGTGCCAGACGCTAGACTCCAGATTACGGGGCACTTCTCAAACGTGACCGGTATTTTTGTTTTCTCGATAATTAGGTAATAAGGTAATTGGAGTGATTCAGACGGGACAGACCTAGATGGCATGTTGAGAATGAGTACACTGTAATTCGTACATTCGACAGGGACAATAGATGAGGTCAGCAGTTTGTACTTTTGATAAAAAGGGGGAGGTCGGTATAACTGGTGAGTGTAAGGCTATATAACAGCGCCGGAAATCCTAGCGTCAGAAATCCTAGGACACAATATCCACTAGCTATGATTGATAGGTGTGGTGAAAATTTTTAATAGTGCTACATGGCCCGCTATTAAACCCTCCAAAGATTCAATTATTTAAGTAATACAAATTTGAAACCTTAATTCTATAAACTGCGTTAAAGTTGAAAACACTAAGTAAAATCATTTAAGGACTGAAATAGTTATTTAATGTTGTCGCTTACATTCAAGTTCTTGCCACAGCGCGATTATTCGACATTGCATAAACTCATAAAAAATACACGTACCGAATTAGTCTCAAGATTTTATTTTGTCATTCGTATAAGAAGTAATAAAAATTAGAGTAACTTTTTAACTACCTACATAACAAAATCGTGACCTTAATGTAGCAAAAATCTCACGTTTTCTCTCAACTCGAAACACAGAGACATCCGTCGGAAGGTGCCGCAAATTTGCAACGACATCTGACAGCGATCGACCAATAAGAAGCTAGGTACGACCAACGAATGCCGAGAAATGTAATACAAATTTTCGCCATCTCCCCACGGATAACGTTCTCATGTACCAAAGAAAACAAATCTGATCACGTGACTCACACCAAAATACAAGTTAACTCACCGTGATCCACGTGTATAACATCGTCTGAGATCTGGGGGTCTGCTGCGGTCACGTGACATAGAGATATGACCAAGACGAGGAGGAGGAGGAGAAGGCTCTGGAGCGCCATTTCAGGAAGATGGAGGTGCAGCTAAACGTAATGATATTTGGTAAGTTTTTTTGCTTGGAATTTTCGGCAAATTGGGCTCAGGTATTTCATCGGTTGGTTTGGTCAGGGTCATTAAATAAACCATACCATAGAAGGCATATTATAATCATGAACTGAAATTGCCGAACGTCTAGTTCGAAAATCGAGTAATATCACCGAGAGACACGCTTCAGTGATTCCCAAGGGTTTTGTAGCGTACAACGATAATTATCCGATGTTTAAAAGAGCTGGAGATGGCCCCAAGAAAACTACGAGAGAACTATGATCAAATCACCTCGAGAGAAAGGTTGTAGGAGCTTGTCGCAATAACCGAGATGATCTAGTGTTTAAACAACTGTTTCGTACGTGTGTAACAAAGGCAAGCGAGATCGTGGAACGTAAACATGCACGAATCTCAAGAGGAGGCTTCGTGCATCTAAACAAATGTCAAGTCTAATGTGGTGCCGGTGGTTTTAAAGTTAGGTCAGCCCCGATCAAGTGCGAGGCTGTGCCAAGTTTTTGATGATGAAGCATGTTGGAGCTATAATGGTTTACAATTTTGATGAAGGAGCATGTCCGAGCTAAACTGGTTTACAATTTTGATGAAGGAGCATGTCAGAGCTAAACTGGTTTATAACTTAGGTAGTGGCGTGGGATAACAGTGGTTTTTGAGCTGTGAGGCGTGGTTTTAATCCACCAATAAGCGAAGTGCTGACTTGATACAGACTTGTTAACCACAGCAGGATTCACAAGTCAGTGTACTTCCATGTTAACAGATGCTATAATCTAATATATTCCATGTTAACAGATACTATCATCCATTATATTCAGATACACGATTGATATCAAGATTAGGATGCAATATGAATGAACCGTTTAAGAGAGAGAAAAAAGCGGTTTCGGACTTAGAAGCAAAAATTGTACTGAAAGAACGAAAATAAAAAGCGGAATGGGAATCTCTCTCACACACTACACCAAGAACAACTTCATCGGGAAAATCAGGCAGTGACCTGCGGATCCCACTAATTAAGTTCAGCGATCTTTAGTCAAGAATTTATCCGCACCACGTGATTACACGCACTATAGATATTGGATGTCACACTGCCCCCACTGTAGGGGTTCTCATGCTAATGGGGCTGTAACAGGGTAGAAATGTTAGCTGATAATGCTCCATGAGAACTAGCGCTGGAGAAGGCTGACAAGGCCCAACGTACGAGGCACTGAAAGGTCTCTAACTGAATTAGAAGAAACTAAACCTGCTTATACGAGCTGGTAACTCGAAATACAATAGGACGAGGGAGCTATGTCATTACAATTGACTGAGTTAAGATTTGTGATATTATATATATGCTGAACTATTATAATAGACTCGAGATAGATAATTATACAGCGAAGATAAACAGAGGTGTACCTCATTAGAGTGAAAAGTGAGAAGAACGGACAGCTCAAGGACTGAACTGCCAGCCTAAAGGGTCGTGTGAGAAGAAGAACAGACAAAACAGTTGCGGAATAGAGGACTGACACGAGCCGAGAGGGCCGAACATCGACGTATTATGAGATCTGGTTATACTCCAGATCTTGACAACTTGATGAAGAGGAGTGATCCCAAATTGTAAAGTTCGGTAACACATGAAAGAGAGAGAAGTTCTACAATCGTCTCAAAATTTGGGAAATTATTTGAGAGGGAGGGGCCTTACGGACACCAAATTCCTTGAAATCTCCACAATTACAAAACGGAGTAAATAAATATAAAGGGTTTTATTTGGCAGAATAAATAACAGCGTAACACCTGTCGACAGGAATAGCTAAGCACGAAGTTTAACATGGACAGCTTGTCGACTAAGTAAAGAGCAAGACTTGAATCAAAACATGGGTCACGAATTTTGTGGAAAAACTACAGAGTTTTGGACAAAGTCCCTGAAAAATCAAACCTATAACAGATAACTAATTATAGGAAACGAGATAACGGGCTCAGGTAAATCGAAAACGTGCGATACAAAGTGTCGGCCGCCCTTACAGCAAAGCATAACAAATCATCGGCCTACCGATTGGGAAAAACCGTTTTTACTTTATACTAAGAGTGTCAAGAGAAAAATTCCGTGACTGACAAAAAACAGGGCAGTTTTCTAACAAGATAAGAAATACGGTGGAGGTTGATCTGTAAAAGCTATAAAAAGCATACGGATGTCGCCATAAGACCCTGATAATAGCTGGGATAGAACGCAACGTAAGACGTTTTAAAACCTAGGAAATTATTAGCATAGTAGTGACTCATACCCCTACAGACATTTTATTAGGTTTATTGCTCGATCATTTGCGTCCTAAATAAACTTATGCCGTCCCGTCAATTTGTTTACACAAACCCTCTGCTAATTAGGTTGCTAGAACGGACCACAGTCAAATTGAATAACTGAATGGCGACTGCTGCTGGTCTAGTTCTATAATCTATGATAATAGAATCCAAGGATCAATTACATGATATGGCGACAATTCCTGGCCTATATCTATGATAGAATCCAAGAATCTATTACATGATAAAGCGACTATTTCTGGCCTAATTCTATAATATGGCAACTATTGCTCTATTTATTTCAATAAAATGTGGCGAATATTGCTGTCCTTATCCTATACTCTATAGGTCTATTATACAATTCACAATTTTCAAGATATAGCGAGTGCGATCAAGCTGATAGTCTATAACTCTATAAGATCTGTTATCTAACAGTCTGAAAATAGGAATTGTACTAAATCAGTAAACAAGCTCAAACCTTCTGTATCCAGACAACACATACAATTAGAGTAGAAACTAAGGAAATGCGACGTTGTAACCGGGAAATGGGAATGTGAAAAGGTCGATTGGCTAGAACACAGTTTGTATATCGGCAGTAAACAAATTATGGATACTATTTTGACTACGCTCACTGAGACTAGTAGTAACCCTGCGTTTAGAAGTTTAGAGGTCCAAAACCGATTAAATAATTACTCCGTTACCCAATCACAACAGTGCCTGGTTCCGGTCGACCGATGAAAACGAGCGGATGTTGCCACGTGAGTTCGCGCACGTGCAGAGCACGAAATACCATGCACGGCGTTTTCAGAACCACATTTCTCCCTTTAACGCGCTTCTCAGTTAGAACCACAACCTCAGTTTGCGTCAAGTACGCATCAGGCTAACATACTATAACACCTGATAATGAATAACCGTAAAACTAGGTCCGAGCAAGTCCCGGTGCTATAGTCATCTCCAGCCCCTAACTGTATCACGTGTTCGGTTGAAGAGCTGGCCTGATGTGTACCCGCACTCTAACTCCAGTATTAACCGGTACCTTGACCGGTAATCTACAAGCTATAGCCGGTAATGAGGGGGAAGTGAGGGGGGCAAAGAGGGGGCCTCCTCATACCCTCTTTATCACACATATCAACGTGAGGTAGGGCGAATATATATCGTCATTGTTAGTCTTGTGTCCAATATCAGTTGGATACTCGATGTAAAACTCGGGGATACTCGGGAATTATTGCCGGAATAATGATAATGATATGGGTTATAAGAGGGAGGGGGAGAGAAGTACAGGCAATTAGAATGATAGATCACATCTTGAATAGAAATGTTGCAGATACGGATATAGACAGAGGTATTTGCGGGAAGGAAAACAGGGAAACGTCACGTTTGAGCACGAGAAGGTATAGCCGTGTAAAGTAGACTCTTAACTTTTGGGAACTTAACAATTCTTTAATCTTTGCAAAGTTGCATTTTGGTTTTATACCTAAAAACGTGATACAATATCTAAAATAAAAAAGAACACTGACGAACGAAATTCGCAAAGAGGTCTTAAGTTAATTCAAAATCACATAAATTGAATTAGATTAGAAATAAAAAGATTAGAAATTAAGCAAATATGTCATTGTAAGTAATGTGATTGTGACTAAGAGATACTGCTGAATTAAAGATCATAATCCAGATAAGAATATTCAGATTAGTTATCAGTTCACAAAAATAGGACCAACAGAATGAAAAAGCCCACTATCAATTTAACGTTCTGTTATCAATGTGACATAGGGACCTGATAGTTAGCACAATATTAAGTCAATTTGCGTTTAGAAATATTAAATTTTGACGTCTTATATATGATACAGTGGTAAAGTCTTAAGATGGAGTCACAACCTTTCGTCACATTAAAAACGTAAGATTTCTTTTTCTGATTTTACAGGGTTTTTACCCAAATAGAAACTGTAAGGAATCAAACCCTGCAGCCAAACCAGGATTTTGTTCAGTGATCTAACCAAGCTCGCATGACATGGCCGACAGCAGCTGACTACAATGAACGCACCAAAACAGAAAGTTAGACGGTATTACGCGTGAAAGTTGATTTTTAAGGACTTCACAGCCAGAAATAGCTGAATACTGACCAGATAGGTACCTGGAGATACTGTATGATCTAATTTTTCAGAGCATGTAAGTATTGGTCACGTGACCCATGTTACCAGATACAAGACAATTTGGTTAATTCAGATCCAGCTATCAGCACGTGCACATGCTCCTTTAGCCCGGAGGGTGCTTGCAGTAATTCTAAACGTAAACTCAACCTAATCTGCGGAGAGATAATTGATAATCACCCTCAATATTGACGTTGAAAATTTTAATTAGAATCTGCAGCCTAAATTACCTCGGTAGTAAAGCTGAGTAATGCAACACAAAGATTGTGCAGATGGTTCAATTAATTAATCATATTGGAACATTTCAGACAAATAGATGATAGAAAGTTCTATATCGATATCGCTGTACTCAGTTTTATTTCATCCAGTACCACATCAAAACATTCTTCCTCTTATTCTCCAGAAGCATTACTACCATACTAAACTAAATTACATCAATCCATGACTTCTTCAACTCTAGATCTTTTATAGACGACGAATTATTCCATGAGCAACAGTGGCACAATGATTACAATTGGATTTTCTCCTCAGATCGGTCAGCCTATTTACCAGAATTATAACCAGAACAAACCTAAATCTTCCTATAGAAAATTACAAGCAGGACCTCCTTCGGCATTATGTATGGTCCAGTGCCGACACCTCATCACCTACATCCCTCGTCATCAGCGGTATTTCCGGGTCCGTTGTTAAAAGTGACCCTATCTCTAGACAAATTGGAGGGAAAACCGCCCAAGCAATCATCCGGAACCGTATACCAGAACCTGTCAGTAGACGACAAGCCGGGTATTTTCCAAATTGCCAATAGATTATGTTCAGGGGTATTACGAGGAGTTTTTAAAGTGCGGTCTAACCCGGGGTTAGAGCACCTTCCTCTCTACAGTTGGTGATTGACAGGGTATTTACTGCCGGGCTCAACAGTGAGTTATCTAGTAGAACATAGCAGAACATACATCAGTTGCTATACTGGGCTCAGGGAGTTATGTTAGGATTGCAGTTCTCCAGAACAGTGTTTACTGGTGATGGATACAGGACTATTTCCGTATTAGAGACGATGTTGGAACTTCGATACTGGACAGTCAGAGGATTTATGGATTCAACGGCGTTTTTTATGTGTGCAGCATTTTCTGGGATGTTCTGTGCCCTCCTTAGATTAACTCTGTCACGAAGAAAGCTACTATTTGCTGCTATGTCTCTTCCAGTTACATTACATAAGCTTACATCCGTCTAGCAAATTATACACCTCAAAGACGGAGAAATACAACTTTCCAGTTGGCTGCCCAGCGACAGGTGATCCAGAACCTGCTTTCCCATTGGGTAGTGACCTAGATCCGGCTCTCCCATTGGTCCCGACACCTGTCTAAATGTAACTCAAATTGAGAAGAGGTGGAGAAATTAAGAAAAAGTGCAAAGTACTAGCACTTACAACTTACATGTTACAGTGAAGTGGATTCTGTTTAATGTGTCGCGTGTCCGGTCGAGAGAAAGAGTTAATGAAATTAACGAAGTTAAGGTATGACCAATGAGTTGGATGTACGATGCTAACTGCTAATAGATAACCTGACTCTCAAGAGCGGTATCTCTTTGAGCTGGGGAGCCAACATACACACACACTTATCGAGGAACTCAAACCATGACGTTCGACACACGCCCAGCAGTCCAGAAAGTTACCACAATTTGCAGGAAAACCTTTTGTCGGCACGTTAGGTTTAAGTTAAAAACTAGGATGGCTACGTCACTCTCTAGTACAGCTTACAAAGCAAACAAAAAGTAGGGAGAGTTACTAGGTAGCGGGTAGGGGATAAGAGTGGAGGTTAACGTCGGAACAACACGATAGAAAGAGAGAGTGAGAGAGAGAGAGAGAGAGAGAGTGTGTGTGAGAGAGAGTGTGCCGCGCCATCCCCTGGGGAATATAGCACATAATCATCGGTCTACGAGCTCACAAACCTCGGCGATAGGTCTAATTAACAAATTTTCACGTATAACACAGAGTCAACTGTTGGGAGAGGAATTTCAACAGCTTTTCCCTAATAAGATCACATGGTCACGTGACGGGGTAATGAGACGGGGCAGTGAGGTTGAGGGTAAGTGGGGACTGCTCTAATTCTCGGTCGGCGTACGGGTCATAAACTCGCAACATTGTCGACGTTTAAAACTCCCAGACGGACATTCTCGGGGGAAGTCGCCAGACTCGTCCCTCTTGAGGTCGGAACACGTACAGACGGCTCAGACACACTGTTGCAAGCTGGCCGACGTTTATGTCATATTTTGTCACATGTTTTCGTACAGGATTCCAAGCATAACCACACGCCTCCTCTTGACTTGAAAGATGTTTTCTCGCCGACTTTCAACAAACCTCACACCTATAACCAGGCAGCGTGGAGGATAGCTAGTTCTCTAGACATAACAACTTTCTGACAACCGTAAACGGGGTGATTCATCATCTAACTTTATAACTGGCCGTTTTTAAACTTCCAAGAAGGCTGAGCAGTGTTTAACCTACATCTATGTGTATATTGACAGGAATCTAGTGAAATGAAGGAATGCATTATCATATACGCAATAAGGTCCGCGTAAATTCCGCGTTTAACTGAAAAACTGGCGATCAAGGCAGTTTATTTATGGTTTCTAAAGCCAGGAACTTTCTTAATTTACAATCTACTGCACACTTGATATGATTATGAGGTTTACACATAATGTGTGGTGTCTAGTGGAAGAGAGACTAGAGGAGAATATCTCGATCTTACAACACCGAGAATTATTTACAATTTACTCTGTACTTACATGGCACGTATTTTACTACACAGTGTACTTACACAGTGTACCTTCATACTACACAGTGTACTTACACAGTGTACCTAAAAATTGTACTTACACAGAGTACCGTCTACCTACACAGTGTACCTACAATGTGTGTATTAAACCTTAAAGGTATGGGACGATTGAGCTATCTGAGCTTCTAAGCTAGCTACCAAGTGATTACATGATTAGAGTGACGAGTCGAGCTATCAAGTTGGATTCTTCACGTTTTTCTAACAAGTGCTGCAACATTTACCGCCAACAAATTGTCCGAGAATTACTCTCAAATCAAATAGTAATTTAGTAAGGCCTGCTTGACGTTACGATGTAAATCTCGATAACTTACTGACTCATTGTGTAACAACGTGGTTAATTCGGAGATGTAACGTAGCTGTTACCACAGCGGTCAACAATCACACAAACTTAAAGAAGAAAGAACATCATGCAACACGTCTCGCACAAAACGTTCAGCGAATCAAGTCAGAACAGCTGCCAAGTTGAAACATGGAACTTCAACTTCCAACCGTCAGTAAGATGGCGTGACGAAGTCAACAAAACAACCTCACCAAGCTACCCCAAATATCATTAGTTGGGAAGAAACCCAGAAGAAGATGCAAGCTAGGTAGAACTCTGGGTAGAGCGGTGTGCTCCGCAAAGAGACCGAATGTTAAGTAGCGGGAGTAATTTCAGAGAAGAATCGTCTGTAAGCCAAGTGATTCACTCCTGACAACATATGTACTCGTACAAATGCCAGTTGACGTGGAGACAACAGACGGAGAATGGGAGGAAAACTGTGAAAAGTTGGGTGTAACGAAGAGAATCAAGACAAGAGATCGGGTTCTACCATCGACAAGACACAATATTACGAGTCTAGAAAAACTGGGAATCTAGAAAACAACGAGTCTAAAACTGCAAGTTTAGACAACTACGAGTCTAGAAAACTATGAGTCTAGAAAAACTACGAGTCTAGAAAACTACGAGTCTAGAAAAACTACGAGTCTAGAAAACTATGATTCTTAAAAAACTACGAGTCTACAAAACTACGAGTCTAGAAGGACAATGAAGGAGGTACAGCTGTTAGCCAGTGTCTAACTTTGATTGACGTAGAGCTGAGGCGGGTTAGTGAACTGAAGGTGTGATCAAGAACAGACTGTCTGGCAGGGAACTTGACTATTGACGAGGGAAGTGTCCAGGAGGTAAAAGTTAGACAAGATACTCAGATAGTACTTGTTAGACGTGTGTAGGAGCGTGTAGAAGCGTGTGTAGAAGCGTGTAGAAGCGTGTATAGCCTGAGTGAAGACTACAGCATGAATAGTTTGATCAATTTCTGACGAGGAACTTCGCTTGTATTGGAGCTTTGGAGCCCTTAAAAAGGAAAAATTGCACAAAATCACAGCGAGATACTCAGATAGATTTCCGAATGAAATGAACGTCCACATGAACAAGTTGCTAAGCAACGAACACACAAGCAGCTATTTACACAACATTAGATAACGCTAGATAACGCTTATTTCGACGTCAGATACCGACGGAGGAGTAAACCTGACCAATATTTACATCTACAGAATGACACGCTGAACTGGAACGACTAAACGAGATAATGGAGGCCACTAAAAGAACAATAGGTATGTAGGACAAGACTGGACGCCCACATTAACCCCGACACAGCCCAGTTTGAACAAGCCTGTCACGTGTTAGACCACGTGACAAATCACATGACACCCAGGTAACCATGACGACGGTAGTGGGGCGTCAACATATGAGGACTGTTACCATGGTAACACGACTCTGCACGCATCACGTGTCCAGCAGACGAGAGTTTGGAGCTTGTCTAGACCAATCAGCCAGAAGGGAGAGGGAGGGAGGGGTAAACAAACTGATCTACTCCAAACAACCGCTTATACCTCAGCTATAACCCAGGTCTAGTCAGCTGACTAGTCCAGCTCTAAATCCGTCCAATATGTGTCGTACCCGGTCTGAACATACAACTTGTTGAAGAGATTAATCAGAGGGAGAGTTTTAGCTAGGTCCGTTTAGGTGTGCTAATTTGGCCGGTTTAACAGCACTAAGTGTGGGCTTGGCGTCAGGATTACCCGTTCTAAAGAGAAGTGCAATAAAGCAGTCCACTTGTGGTGACTGGAGAGGGATAACCTGTTTGACACCGTACCATGGTGACACGTGCGTCACAATGGTAGCAAGGTGACAGCAGCGACAATTCTCAGATCGCTAGACAAGCAGATCTCTGGATCAAGGCTGGTTCTGTACAAACAAGCATTTTCGGAGGTTCTTGTTATTCGCATCCGTTCTAGGCTGTGCTACGCTGGAGGGGTCTTTACGATCTCAAACTCGCATATTTACCACAAACTAAGGGATAAAACATCGCTAAACAAATTCATTAGGAGCTGAAGATCAGCGCATTTCATCTGTTTAAGAACACAACGAGTTTACAGAACTCAAACAGTATATACAAACACAACTAACTACTAATAGCTCACAACACCATGTCTACACTCATACCAAGTAGAGTTTATCACGTGACATTATCACGTGATGAGATACACAATGTAGTACTCTCTGTTTATGTTCTGTATCTACCCTCCTTTATCTTATCGCTCAGTTTCACACAGCCCTGAGCACTCTATTCCATCCTCAGGTCGTCACATGTACCCTGGCTATGTCAGGCCGTGTGTGACCGTGCACGTGACACCTCCTGATGTGGCACGTGGGATCCCGTGGGATCGTCTGATCCAGCACGTGGGCGAAGGAGATGAGCGGATTGGAAAGAAAGCGGGAACCATGTGACGAGTTGGAACGTAGTTTAGTCCTGGGACAGGATATAACGCTAGAAGACATTTTGGGATACGATTTTGGGCCGAACAGTGTTATACTCAAGAAATTTAAGTCATAATTCCATGATCCGCTGAGCATTACCCTCGAGCGGGACTGTAATGTAAAATGTAACTCTAGAGTGAGCTCACCAAACATGATCAATGAGAAACCCAGGTTAAGGGCAGAACGGAACAAGTTTCTGACTGAATTTTAGAGAACAAAAATATATTTTTACTGAGATCGGGTTTGAAATCTTGTGACAGCGGAAAGTTTTTAATAAATTGGGTTCAGATTCGACCTGCACAGCTGGGCGATAGTCGTAGTTTTTTAAATTAAAACAACATAAAATTCAACTGAATCTAAATATAACACTCGGTACGTCAACAGTGGGTGTAGTGTTAAAATAACCGTTAAAATAACCCTGCACAGCTGAACTTCAGAATTAGACCTGATGTAGACCCAGTATCTGACTTGCTGACGGCTCTTTTCACGGCCAATCGACAGAAACGGCAAACACTAAACAGCAATCAAACTCGGACTAACAGGCCTTAACTTTCATGTCGACAAGTGTGCGAGGAGGAGGAGCCAATGAGGAGCCTTGATTTAGGTCACATGATGAGGCGAGACCCAATGAGAGGCCAGGAAATTGTCGCGTGTCCAGTTTAGATCTCTATTCTTGAGTTTCTATGAGAGGGTTAATGAGGGCGAACTTATCAAGAACTTCAACTGATTGAGCGTCAATGTGCGTGCCAAGTCGCAAAGGGATCGTGTAACTGACCAATCAACAGTAATTGGGTTCCAATCAAAACTCCTACATTGAACACTTATATACTAAAAAATATAGAGCAAGATAGAAATAAGGAGCTGTCGCCAAAAAACCGTGGCAAAATCTTATCAGCGAAGTCGTAGAAGTGTACAGACTACAATATGAGGGGTTTGGAAATTGGGATGAGAAAAAAGTGTAGACAGTAGAGTTGGTCACGTGGTGGTCACGTGTTTTACAAGCACAGCTTATATCAAGCGTGTAAACCGCACGTGTGTAAACGTTGGATGTAAAGCCAGAACAAGACGAGTTGAAATTACACTGTCACTCTAGGTTGCCATGGTTACAGTTTACACTCGCTCTGTTGCCATGGTTACACAGAGTGTTGTCATGGTAACACTCGCTCTGTTGTCATGGTTACACAGAGTGTTATCAGTATCTCAACCAGGTTCAGTTTTACTGCTTCCCTACCTACTAGCCCCAATATTCAATAAAGTGTTAAATTAGGGTCAGTCTGACTTGAACAAGTTCACCGTCTGAGACTGTTGTGTCACGTGGTGTAAGAAGTACTAGTCTGAGTAGTCAGGACGGGATAATACACCTCCTGAGTTCTACATAATCTCTAAATGTGATCTGTCTGCCAGTACATGTGATACAAATGTCAGTACATGTTTTATCTTCAAATAGTGTGTCTGTTTGTACTACTTCTAGATAACTAGCTGTAGAGATTCTACACCGCCCAGCAGCAAACATTTCAAATTTTAGAAATCTACCCAACACTACCTAGCATACAGGACACATCTTCAAGTCGACAAACTGTTCCACACTGCCCAACATACAGCCCGCCCTCTAAAGCACATACAGTCCATCACCAAGTCTACAGAAATGAGGAGTAACTTATCGCTACAACAAGCTCTAACTGCGACCAGGAAATTCAGCTGTACTGACTGTAACTCCGACAAATGTTTACAGGGATGTTCCAGTACGTTCAACTGTGCTGACAGACTTGTAGACCATGTCTCTGTTAGATCACTAGGAATACTAGTTTCCTACTTTCATACTTTCCTACTTTCTTACTTCTCTACTTCTCTACTTTTCTACTTCTCTACTTTTCTACTTCCCTACTTTTCTACTTCTCTACTTTCCTACTTTCCTACTTTCCTACTTTCCTACTTTCTTACTTCCCTACTTTCATACTTTCCTACTTTCCTACTTTCCTACTTTCCTACTTTCCTACTTCCCTACTTTCCTACTTTCCTACTTTCCAACTTTTCTACTTTCCTACTTCCCTACTGCCAAATTTTCCTAGTTCTCTAGATCACATAGTTAATAATAATCCATTGAAATGACTAATTTAAGAACACATAATGTTCACGATTTCTGACGGGGTGTGTACAAGAAAACAGTTAGTCTAGTTACGACAAACATTTATGGAGAGGTTGGTAGGAAACTTGTTTACATCCGGACTGTTGGATGTGGGGAGCCCTGTTAGAACTCAAGCAGCTATAAAGTAGAATTAGGGATTAAGTTAGAAATTAGAAGTTAGAAGTTATGGCATTATGATTAAGTTAGAAATTAGAAGTTAGAAGTTATGGCATTATGATTAAGTTAGAAATTAGAAGTTAGAAGTTATGGCACAGTAGAAGTTAAAATTCCTAGAATTTGAAATTTGGTCCCAGAAAATCTTCATGATATGGATTTCAACAAAACTAAAAGTACACTATGATCTAGCGTTTAGGTACAATCTAAGTAGATCTGCCATTTGTGACATAGGTGCGGTTTCGTAAATTTATGAATAAAAAGGTCGTAATCATGTCAATCTTAAACAAAATTGTGTCACTGTAATAGAAATCTGTCTTCTTGAAAGTTTATTTGAATATTTTGCCGTATAATTATACAGCGTGCCAAATAGCTTGACTTCACCATCATAGAGCCCGCATTTTGATTGATCTGTAATAACGAAACCGATAGTTTCAATTAAAATATCATTAAATGTGACAGGACATCCCCAGACAAAATCTTTATCAACGTGGTAGGCAGTAATAGAGACGTCTGTCGTCTATACGGCATGATGTCCTTACCCGGTTCTATAAAGTTAAAATAGCATAGGAGCTAACTGGTTCTCGATATCGCAATTCAAAATGAGGAACTTTATCATACGGCTTATATTCTGACGATAAAATACAGCAGGACTATGACATTCAATAGACTATGACATTCAATAGACTATAAGGTACGGGAGTTAAACTAAAAGGGACCTGGATTGACATGCAGTATCGTCAGGCAATGGAAGTGTCAGAACTTCATGACAAAGCACAACTTCATAACCAGGAAGTAGCTGTGACAGTCAGTAAAATGAACCAGAACGAAACCAAACTGCGTGAAACTAAAACCCAGGCATTATATCATGTCACAAACACTTAATACTCGATACTATATACTCCTGACTATTGTTTAGTGCTCCTGGTACTGGAGGGTTGAAGTATCCTGGTACTAGAGGGTTGAAGTATCCTGGTACTGGAGACTGGTACTACCGTGTACCGGGCTTATCTTGATACCGTTACTGATCTGGAGAGATCTACTTAAACTCTAACTCTGGCAAGACTAAAGAGTTGAGCATTCCCCTTGGGGAGGGGTAAAGTTTGCTGGTATCTCGATGTCTAGCCACGTGACTCAGCCTATGCCACGTGACTCAGCCTATGCCACGTGACTCAGCCTGGGGCAATGATTTGCTTGCTCGACCGTGCAAAGTCGGATATAGATCTGATTTGTTGACGATATCTCATTGTCTAAAGAGAACTTAATTGGAAAGATACAGTATCAATTAGGGCAGGATATGATAGCAGGGTCAGGTATAAGGTAATTATGGTAAGGGCAATTGGGTAACCATCAGACCAGATTGGGTTCAATGAGCCCTAACAGAGATACGTATCTACTATCTAGATACCGGACCGAGTAAGTGCAACTTCCTCATTCCAAGTTGCGGTTACAAAAACTAGATTACAGTATGGGGTAATCCTTCAGTTGTAACAATGATGGAGACATGCAGCTTTCAATTTCTCATACTTCGGGAACATTATAAAGTTATAACCGCCACCAGAACTTCTAACTTCGGTGTAAAAATCGTGATCTCATTCTCTGTTCAATCCGACAGATGGCCTCACAATGACGTCATCGATCAACAGGACGTATGAAAAGATAGCTCAAGTTTCGTCTGATCTAGCTTTAAACCAAGCTGTAATAGACAGCGCCAGACAGAAAATGCTGTAAACTAGACCAAGTGCAAGACAGAGAACACAACAAACTAGACCAAGTGCAAGACAGAGAACACAACAAGCTAGACCAAGTGCAAGACTAAATAGCTAACAAGGCAGGTCTACTCTCAAACTGCTGTATACTCTGCGTGTGTATAATAATACGGCATTAGCAGGCAAACCTCCTTTCCCTTCTCCCCTCCAACTCCTTGTCTCCAATTATACCATATATGGTAAAGACTAACTGTGTTCTGCACGTGGCCCGAGTCCGAGCTCGTAATGTGATAGCCAAATAGAGGGCTTTGTCTTCCGCCCTTGGTCATTGATCAACGACCTGGACACATACGTAATCAGCCTTCCCCATATAGTTGGTTACATGAGGAGTTATGTTAAGCTGATGATAATTGTAGCTGTCACAAGTATATGAGTCTGCGTATCGTCTTGGTAATGGAGAGTCTTCAACAGGGGGTATTAGGAAATAATCTTAGTCTAAGTCACGTGACTTTTCTGCTGAGGTGGCTCGTAGTAATTATACGTTTAGCGATCTATATGATCTGTAACGTACCTGCCGTAATGTCGACCCAGGGTCGCTTCTCACTAACGATCAGCCCCATAGCCAGGTTACATGTCCTTAACAGATTACTTAGCTTGTTTAACCGCGTGTCCTGCCTGTGTCAGGATCGAAAGTTCTGGAAAGTTTTATCAGAGTTTGAAATTCAGGGATGTCTTTCTCGCTGTCAAAGAGGAACTTTTCTCGACTGAAGAAAAAACGGGCACGTGTTCAATTACTTGACAATTACACGTCTCTATACACATTCTTGTACACACTGATTATACACTCCTCTCTTCCCTCATTATACTGGGAGGTGCAGGATGTGTATACAGTTGTCACGGTACCACGTGACACGGTACCATCTTAACACGTGACCAGTTACCAGGGTAACACACGTGGTGGTACTGTACAATATGTGCACCACACTACCAGGATACGAAAATGAGTGTAACCACGCCTGTACTGTCAACACAGCATTATACACCTTGTTAACCAGGAGAAAGATACCACGTGGTCTAAATGGTGTCCGGTATCTTGTACCACGTGTAAGGAGCTTGTGAGACGTGTAAAGTAGCTTGTATTGGTTTCATGACGTAATACACAGGTACTATAGTACTAATAATTCTCGATGTTAATAGGTTTGGTGACTCCTCAGATCTCCTTTATTACCGATCACTGCCCATTGAATCCCCATTTAAGCTAGTCAAGTTGAACGATTGTACGGGTCATATTTTACAAGCAGAATAGCTTCAGTCACTTACAGGATCTTAACTGGGCAATCAAGATCCAATTCTACACAGACATAATTACACATAAACATTTCGATAACGCAAACTTCTTATCGAGCGAACACTATGATGGATCTGTCGGAGAAACTGTCAGCACTAAAAGAAGACATCTCACAATGTATCTCTGTATACCAGACCGTACATCTTGTATCTCCAACTCTAACTCTAACTCTAACTCTAACTCCAACTCTAACTCTAACTCTAACTCTAACTCGTAACTCTAACTCTAACTCTAACTCTAACTCTAACTCTAACTCTAACTCCAGATCAACAGATCAGGTTTACAAGGTACACGTGTACTCCTCTCTCTCTCTGCCCAGATTGTGACAACTGTAATTGCTATTCGCTACACTCCCCACATTCTCTACACTTCAACTTTTATAGCTACATTCACCCCCGTCTCTCTCTCTCTCTCTCTCTCTGCAAAAATTCGCAGTAAATTTCCGTAAACAAAGCCTAATCGGATGAGATCCAGGAGTTTCAGAAGGATATCTGTTTCAGGGACCCTGACCCCCTCACACTACTAATGATGAGGGGACGCACACACGCAGTGACACGTGAGGAAGAGACAAGCGGGGATTGGTGGAGCCTGGTGCGGGGAGCCACCTCATTGGTGGAAAGTTCACGGTTGTGAAGGAGACCGGGCTTCAGGACCACAAATCAAATCAGAGTATGTCCAGTTTTAGATGTGAGAGGAGGGATAGATGGGGAGAGAGAGAGATAGCTCTCCAGCTCATAGATCCTGCTGTAGAGATTGTCAGAGCTGTATTGTCAGAAGTAGATCTGGTAATACGCTCTAACTGCAGGTCTACTTGGGTCTTCACTAGCAGGTCAGCTTTTGGCGGGATAACCGAGACTTACTGACAGATTATCTTTTCGTGTCGTGGTAGCGCACTAAACACTAAATAAATCCCTGAAGTTTACAAGAACTGAACTATATTCGTGTCAGAGTTCTCATGATTATCACACAGGCTGGTGTTTAAACTGACAACTTGGAAAGTCTTGCAATAGAAAATATTCCTCTTTCAACCAATAACGTGGGAGATTTGTACTTAAAGTTAACATCGTGGGCCTTGCTGGAGTGGGCTTGAGAAGAGATAGTGTAAACAACATGTAAATTTTGTAAATAATATTCGGTGTTGGATATTTACTCGACAAGCGAGAAACCAGATGGAAGATCAAGCTGAAATTAATCATACATAATCAGATAAATACCAAAACGAAGTAACGCAGTTTTCCTTTTTTTATATCTGTGCACTAAACTTGAGGGACGATTATGAATTTGTAGCGACTATATTTCACACAAACATTTAACAAGATACGTGTAATATCTTTAAAGTACATATCTTATCAAATATCAGCTCCGTTTAACGAAAGTTGAAATCAGAAGAGGCTCGCGGGCGTAAAAGCAAGATCCAAGAAATAAACGTTACAAAAGCTAGAAAAGATGTGAACTATGGCTGTAGATTGAGCAGCAAAATACAGACAGCAATTACAACTAATTCGTGCTAAATCCTTGAAATGAACCGAGGCCCAATTACGCGACCCAATGGACGATTCCGCAACTTTCTGGAAATAGAACTTTCCCGGACCGAGCAGGAAGTAACTGTTTTAATTGCATTTGCTGCGTTTATCGTGATGGTTTCTATTCTGGAGGTGAAGTGAAATTCCGCCCGCCACAACCGAACAGTCAACAGTCAACACCGCAAATTTATCTTGGACATTCCAAAATGCACTGCCAGCAAATATAGTAAGAAATTGGGCACTATGGACATGATGTTTCCTTGAATGAAGCAGCGACAGTTGGTGAGGAATCAATTAATAATACCCTCCGTCAATCGGAGATTCTGCAGACAGCAGGGCTTGGAGGAAATTCATTGTGATTGGTTTTTTTCTCAGAATAGAACATGAAGGCTCGGAGATGCATAATATTAATAATAAATGCGCGACTGCTCATGCTCGGCAAATACTACGCAATTTTTTCCGGGAGGCAGGGCAACAGAGTCAGGCCAATGGATCGTGCGAGTAAAATTATATTCTAAACTTCTTCCACACATTACAAGGTCACGTGATAGAAGACATGTTTGAGTAAGTAGGTACTATTTTCTTGTACAATTGAGAAAGGTATTTTTAGGGAGGGGTAATGAATCGTTCATACCACCCGAGAACGGTACTCGCTATTGCATGGTTTTACTTAACTTCTCACTTCTCACTGGTCAATCGCTGCATCACATGGTACTAAAAATTTGCGACCCTCCCCAAAAATACCTTCTCACTAAGTAGGTACTTTTCATCTTTAAACCTTGGTTCGCAAGAAAAGTGACATAGGCTTCGTCATACAGGCTCAGCATTTCTAGCATACCACATCACTCAAATTAAGATGTCCAGTGCAAATACATGGTGATGTCATAAGGGTGAGTTCTGCAGTCTAGCTTCCTTAAAAAAACCACAATTTAAAGTTAGAATTGAATCATAAGTAAAAAAATACTTTTCGTTTCCCACCAGCATTACGGAGATAACCACATCCTAAATTTAGTTCAATGTTAACCAAGAAAAAGGACAGACGGGCGTATATAAAAACTTTGAGTTACCAAGGTAACCACGAATGATGAAGGGTTACTAAGTAACTAAAATGGTTACCAAGTCACGGCGACGTGCATATATCAACCTTATCACCCCGACAGCAAACAACCATCTTACCCAACCAAACCATCTAACCCCAACCAAACCTAGTAAACTAGACGCTAAATCTCTCAACCATGACTTAAAGCACATCATTAGGCTCGGATCTGTTGTCAAGGTTGTAAGATAGAGACATCCTGCCTCGGTTGGCTTGAACACAACACACAACCCTGTACAGGCTGAGTAGTGTCTATACTCGCTAGCTGGGAGGTAACGTAACTATTGGAGTAGAAGAGAGACCAGGCAGCAGGGCTTTTGTTCATTTGTCGAGCTACGTCCAGGGGAATCTATATAGTGTCTCTTATTGGGAGAGGTAAAGGAAACCAACCGTTAAGTCAGGCCTATCACTCTCTAGCCATTAGACAGATTAATGTAGGGCATTATACAGCAATACTTCAACCTGGGCAGCAGGCGACTAGAGTGTAGCGTGCTTTATTGGATTTTATTTAGACAGTGTTATTTAATTTATTATCGTTTTTTACAAAAAACATGGGCTTACTTTTGGGCATTTAATTATTTAATATGTATCAAGGCGACGTTATTAAATTTTTCAGTACTTATGGAACGATTCCAGAACAGAAACATGAACTTGATGTACGTATGACCTTCGTGGTAGCCCAACATAGTTCCTGCATCTACACAACTTCATACATGACAACAGCTAAAGATAACATGCACTAGACCTCTTACAACACTTGTGCTTCGCCAGAGGCGAAGTTGCATGGCAATTTGTAAATGAGAAATTAGAATAGACTTGAATGCACAAGAGCAGTTAAGGAGACTTTTATATTGTCTATTGGTGCAAAAAATCAACAGCAAAAAACATTTATATGATATATCTTGAACGCCCGTTTTATATTGCCTTTTAGGCGATTATGGTATTGAGTGTAGCTATAGTACTACGAAGTTACACGCTTCAGAAACTCAGAATTAAAGGGAACAGATAACACCGTACAAATGTTGAATAACACAAGTAATTCTAACTAAAAGTTGAACACAAACTTCACAACAAACACACTAAGTAGCTGCTTAATAACTGCATCACACACACAAGATGCATCTGGGGCAGATGTATTTTTAGAGAATTCACACTACCGACAAAGGTGGGTGTCAACCTGACTACAGTATCCTAGCCGGCAGACAATTTTGTTTTTAAATAAACAATCTGCAATGATTAAAGAAGTTGAGGCAGTGAAGTTAGCCGTGAAAGAACTTTATATATCTTTACAAGTTAAACTAATGGAACCAAAATTTGACAGTCGTTGTGTGATAAAAACCAAATTTGTGGCGCGCAATTGAAAATTGTGAATGTCATTATTTCATGATTCATTCAGGTAACAGTTAAGAAATAAATTAAAATAAAAACTCACTGTTAGAATTGTCAACAACGACAGTGTCTGTTATCTCTGGCTTCTGATCAGGTTCCACAGTTGGCATCTTTGAAGTTGGTTTTATTTCATGTTCTGTTGAATGTTCAGGGGGAGGTTCAGTTACTGGACTTTCTACTCCTTCAACACACATGCCCTTTTCTGAAGGAAACCGTCCACATTTCCAGGAGTTAGGCCACTCATAATCTTTTTCTTGCATAGTGGCCAAGCAACGATCTCTCACATTTAAACAGAGGTCACGACAAGGCATAATACGCTGTTCTAAAGAGGCAGCATTACAATATGGCGCATACAGTGAGCATAAAAACAACTTGAGGTCTTTGCTGCATCCTGTATCAATGAATCTCTGTAGCACTTGAAGGTCATTTGCAGCGGCTTCCTGACTGCTTTGATCCATCTCGTTAGGGAAACGAACACTTGAGTAACCAAACTCAGCACATGTGTCTATAGTCAAAGGCTCACAACGGTCACTCTCTTGAGCACTGATCCCATTGATATATGCAGAAAAGAGAACCACTAGACACAACATATCACTTCTCTGAGAATTTATTTGTCAATAAGGCTTAATCTTAAAAATACATTTAAAAATGAATTAAAGCATACCAAACATTTTTCAATGGCTGCTATATATTTGAATGTACGATCTAACATGTAAAAGCAAGGTTGAATATAAAGTGGTATTACAAGATATACACCTTCTTAATTGCATAAATGTTAAATTGAAACTATAATCAAAGGGCACCTCGTTTTTCCCAAAATTTCTGACAATGATTAACAAAAAAATTTCGCAAACAATGCAAAATTAATGAAATATCCAAAGTGAGGCATCAGAATGACAGACCTTATATAATTCCCTGTCCTTAAATCATAGGCAAATAGTGAAATGACAGTTTGGCTAGCGGTGGCATATCACACTGAATAGCAGTGACTATTTGTAAACTGACTGAGAAAATGAAGAAAATATAAACAGTATGCTATTGGATTGGACTCAAAACATGAACATTGTTAGTGGCCTGGCTGACATTTAATATTTGCTAAGTCAATGCTTAGATAAATCATAAAAATAAGTGATGTCTCTACAATTAAAGATAGCTCTTTTAATTCAAATTTTGGTTCGCGCTAACAAATGAGCAATTAGCATAGGTATTGTAAACATCGAAATTCCAGTCACAAGCCTTGTACCACTTAGCTAGCCACTTAGCTAGCATTAAGTCCAACAACACCAGTTCCTGGATGTCAGTGGACATGGTCATGTTTTTTACCGTTGACCTTGGAGCAAATTCAAGAATGTCATGGTTGGTACCTAAACCCTCCCCCTCTCTAGACTAACATAATTTCATTCCCAAATGACTGATAATTTTTCTTTCTTCACCATTTTAATCATTCATTTGATTTCATGTTCAGACTAACTACTCAAGCTCTCACAACATTTTTGGGAAGGTTTAGACAATTCCTTGGCAGACAACTAGGCACCAAGGGATCTGAGCCACCAAGGGAGTCAGGTACATTTTCACAGGGATCACATGGCCTAGCCAAATCAATGATGTATCAGAGGTGAATTGGCGCCAAGAGATCTGAGCCACCAGTGGGTGGTGGTGATGGTCCTCATCTCATGATATTATTCGTGCTTGTTGGAGGCATGTAAGAGTAATACCAGACCCCAGAGTAACATGTGGAAGGACTGATCAACTGATTGCCGACACAATGGAAATAAATAGTGCTGAAAAGATTCCATTTCCATTTCATCATGCCTACCTTCTCCAAGTTCATCACTAGCCAGCGTAGAGCACAGCAGATCCTGGATTCTGACGGCTACATCTACTCCCCCAAGAAAAGCAAGGGCACAGCCCTAACCTCAACCTGGAGATTTGCCAAGTACAACTCTCCTACAAAGTGGAAGTGTCACATATACCTAACCCTGACAAACAACTCCCTCACTCTTGGTACACAGCGCCACAATGACTCTGCTGATGGGAGCGCCCAAGCACAATAGGACGTCCCTAAAACGGAAAGCAGCTGATCAACCCCTTTCTGCAACACAGAACCTCATCTCAGAGACCTTGGCAGACACAGCAGCAGAAGTGAACAAGACCTTCAGCTTCCTGAACCTAGAGTCTTTTGCTCAAGTTGTTCAGAGAAGCGGAGCCTCCTCTTCTGGATCTGCCAAACATGCAGAAACCACTACCTTGGACTACAGAGGACTGGTTCTGTGATGATTGATTTTGAGCGTGCTTTTATGGAAGGTCAGCAACTGCCATGCTTCTTCCATCTTTGTCAGTCTGTACAAAAACATTAACAAGAAGTTTAAACATAGATACATACATCTGAACCCAGTAATCTGACTACCTGCTAGATGTCTAACACTGTACCTGAACTAGAGCTCTATAGAACTTTTCTTGTTTGATTGAAATTTTCTTGTTTAATTGAAGCTATTTCTTACTGACCAATCAACCAGTTCTGATTTGGCTTATATTTGTATTTGTTACACCTGTACCCAGGCTTTTACAGTTATATTGAAGAGGCTCCTGGAAGATTCTAGATCTTTTAACGGAGACCCTCCTCATTTAACCCTCAATCACAGGTGCATAGGCAAATGCCCTTAGCGCACTCCTCTAGTTCTGATTTGGCTTAGTCGGCTTGTGAATTATATATAGGGTAATGGAGCTCGGCCTAGTTGTCTGGCACCCAGATAATTTGCTTACAATAATTTGCTCAAAAATTTTCAAAAATTTTTTAGAAATTTTACAACTCATTTATTGGTCCTGTATTAGAGATCAGTGGTTAATTAATCAAATAGCCCATGGTCCACTTGATATAGATTGACCTCCAAAACAACGTTAGAACCAAAATGTCAGGGGGTTCAAAATGTCAATTCCCAGATCTGCCAATCCTAGAGGAGTGCCCTAAGGGCATTTGCCAATGCAATCTTTTTCGGTTGACTCAGCCCAATGACCGGAAAACCGTGATTGAGGGTTAAATATGAAGGGTCTCTGTTAAAAGATCCAGAATCTTCCAGGAGCTCCTTCAGTATAACTGTAAAAGACTGGGTACAGGTATAGTAAATACAAAATACAAAAAAATTATTAAAAATTTTCAACCCTGTTTGCATACCGTTCTCACATAAGCAAAATTGATGTTCATTTCTAAGAATAAACATTCAATTTCCGATTCTTCCTATTTCATACCTGATTCTATGAGTATTTATGCTTCATTTGTTTGGCTTATCAGGTTGAGTGTCATTGAAATTTGATCTCGACCTGTAGTCAAATTCAAATGTTGTGGATAAATGCATTTTAGCAACCTAAGGGAAAAGCAAAAGTCCAAAACTGGTCGAAATCTTTGTCAGGATTAGGACTATGTATGTAAGCAGCCTTACCATAGCAAATTTATTTGACTAAAAATATAGACCATTATTAAAAGTTTTATAATGCCATAACCAAAATCGCCTTGAAATTGATATATCTCAATGTAGAAAGAATCAGTACTGATAATCTTGACATTTATGTTTATGAAAATAAATAGAACATTCTAAGCGAAATGATGTTAGTTTGATGGCATAATGTTGCCAAATTCACTCACTGTCATACATTTCAGGCCTGGCACAGATCAAATTCTATTTGCAGATTGCCTGGATTAAAAGGAAATTCAAATCGACAAATATTTGAAAACCTGGGAATTAATTTGGCATAGTAAATTTTCATTTTTTTAAAACAGAAGCTTTATGTGTGACGAGAGAGAGAGTCAGTCAGGATATGTTTGATATAGAAAAAAGCTCGAAGAAATTTAAATTCATTGATATTACGAATGACGAAACTAACCAGGGTTCATCTCATATTTACCTGGTGTCTTAAATTTCATTACATGGGTTAATCTGTGATCTGGTACATGTGTTAATTTGGTATGTAATTTATTTGACAACCAAATTAGAACACCGGCTGTTCTATTGAAATTGCGCCGCGCCAAAGCTAAACCACAGGGCTAATGTTCTGGCTGAGCAATATTATTATTACGCATGATGCGCGCGCGGCTGCTACCTCTGGTGTCGCGTACGCCCGTCCTCATTTCGCATTAAGCTTGCACAGGGATAAACGTGTTCAGCAAATGACCAATGACTAACGTGAAAAATGTTTTTTAATTTCATGATTGATTCGTCGTTTTGTAAGTTAATAACCTACTGTCGCGGCTGCCATCACGCGCTCTCTTGACGAAATGATATCCGTCTAACGTCCTAACGAAACTGCAGAAAACTGCGAGCCGCGCGCGGGTCGGGTAACACCTCGAAGTGACCTCGACAAGCGCTCTCACGCATTTCTGGCCTGGCGTATTTCTGGCATGGCCTAAAAGCGCATCGCCCGTCAAACATCGTTTCGTCATGCGGGCCGTTAGCATACCAGATCGACTTGCGACGCGATTTTACAATTAGATCATAATCGTTTACCATTCTAAATCTAACAAATATTTGTCGCGGTGATACCCGACTCACGCAGCTATCGTTTCGTTAGAACGTTAAACGGATATAATCTCGTCAAACAAGTATGAACAAAAGTTGGTAATTGTTGTACAGCGCGCTTGTCTCACGTTGTGACCCTATCACGACGCCGCCGCGCGCTCTTCTTGGCAGCAGGGCGAGGCAACGTCTAGCAACAGCTTGTTTGACTTTGTCTGACCTTCATTCGAAGCGCAAATAAAATGACGGGAGGGTGCGCGCTGCTGTACAAGCAACAGCGCGCACCCTCCCGCACATTTTATTTTGTCGAGGTGTTACCGGGTTACCTGATTCGCACGCGGCTCGCAGCTTTGCTTCTTTTTATAATCGTTTCGTTAAAAGTAGAACAGTAGACGGATATAATTTTAATCTCGTCAAATTAATTATTCGTTCCGAAGGAGGGTGATCGGACAAAATAAAACAAAGCAATCGGGTATCACCGCGACATTCAAATTAGTTTTCAGATCGACGAGATTATATCCGTCTACCTTTTTAACATTTAACGAAACGATCTTGTTAACTTGTTTAGCTCAGCTTTGAGCTGTGACTGTGAGAGTCGGATATTATCGCGACAATTGTCGAACTTTAATTGTAGGTTGATAACCTACTGTTGCGGCCATCACGCGATCTCACGCATTTCTGGCCTGGCGAATTCTAGACGCGCATCGCCCGTTGAAACTTTAAAAGTATTAACATCGGAATCGCCGTAAAATTCTACACAAGAATGATGGTATAACTATAGCTATAATTTTTCTTCTACTTCTCGCCCAAAGTAAAAAATGTGCCCTTTTTAAAAGTACAACTAAAAGTGCCTTTCCGTATATTTTGGAGGTGCCCACATGACGTCATAACTTTCTCAAATGTTAAAAAGGTGCTGGAGAAAAATTTAACGCAGCTAGTTACTAGTATACTGACTTTAAAATGTAGTGCGTTTTGTTGCTCTTTCTTATAAAACGTGGTCGCAAAATTGATTTAAAAATGGAAAAATAACACTTGAATCAAAATGACAAATTCAAGACTTAGACAGAAACTTCTTAACCCCCTTACGCCACAATTCCGGCAATTATCTTTGAAACGTGACGTCCCTCTGCATGCTTCCATAATCTATCTTTTTTGTTTTGGTTCCTTAGATATAAGCCCTACCGTTTTCCGCAGGAGAATCCAGTGTTTTTCGCTCATGACAGTCATAAGACAGTTTTAAAAACCATTTTAGGAACTTCTCAACTTTCCTACGCTTCAATTAATCAATTGAATCAAATATCTTCAAAACGTGGTGTCGCTTATCCTTCCATCTCTTTTAGCTCCAGAGGCATAAGCCCTACTGTTTTCCGCATCGATTGCGTCTATCCCTAAAAATGATAACCAATGTATTAGGCAATAAATAGTTCAATGGGGCACTGTCTTAGAGTCGCATATCGTGATATTTTTAAGTAATAGAAATTTTCTTTAACCTCTGCGTGCAACTCGTAGTCCTTGATTGGACAAAGAAAACATTCTTCTAATTGAAATAAATTTTGATGTACAACATCATCTTCAGTCTATACAAAATTTTTATTAGTGAAAAACTGGAAATTTCTGAAGTTTAAAGAATGACGTAAAACGATGTAAAACTTTATTTAACGAAAAACTAAAAACAATACTTAAATACAGAAAAATTGTTTTGATTGTGTGTACATATCTTTCTTGTTAAAATTAAATATCATGTTCTAGGTATAATTTAGGGCGTGTTTATTTATATTTTTAGACGTGTGTATATTTTGTGTAGGTAGTGTTCGCCAGTTGAGAGGCTATAGTCATTCACCATGTATTTTACAGTGTGTTTCACCAGTTTCTTCTACCTTTCGTTGTTGGTGTCATTCTTCTAGGTTGTACATAGTTTTTCCGACATTTGTCCTAAGTTTCACGTACTCTAATTGTGTGTGAGTGTCATTATTGGTATTTATTGTGTACATTTTTCTGTATTTAATTATTGTTCTTAGTTTTTGATTCAGGACTCAACTATGTTCTTGCAAAAATTGGACCACATTGAGCGGACCACTGAAATGCGTAATGATCATTTGATTTTTAACATGGACGTTGAAGCTTTATATGATTCAATTAAACGAGAACAGGTTGAGATAGCTATTAGGGATGCTATAGAGCACTGTAGGCCTAATTGGGATAAAGGTTTTATAATTTGGCTTTTAACTAGTGTGCATATGTCTTTAGATGCTGCAGTTGCTAAGTTTGGAGGAAGATGGTACCAGTCTTCAGGGGGAGTAGCAACTGGTGGCAAACTTTGTGTTTATGTAGCTAACATAGTTGTTTATTGGGCCTTTAACAAAGTTATTTACTCACAGCCTTGTAGGTTTTTAGTTTATTTTACAGTATATATTGATGA